>CANXYC010313059.1:0-10075 GCA_948193065.1 Aleurites moluccanus | reverse complement strand
AATTTTAGAGGAGGTGCTGTCGAATTTTTCTTCAGCATTTTCATAATTAATTGGGTTATATGTGATTGTTGCATGTCATTTAGGTTGTCATTTGGGTTCTACGCGGTACTGGTCGCTTATGCATTACCCGTACCCTAGGATCGTCACGACTTCTGAGATAGGTCGTGACACTCAAAATCTGTAACACAACTCTAAGGTGTTCTTCATGCTCTTCCTTACTCTTTGAATACACAAGCATGTCATCAATAAACACAATTACAAACTTGTCCAAGAATGGCCTGAACACCCTATTCATCAAATCCATAAATGCAGCTGGTGCATTAGTCAATCCAAATGGCAACACTAAGAACTCATAGTGTCCATATCTGGTTCGGAATGCCGTCTTCGATACATCCTCATTCCAAATTCTCAACTGATGGTATCCCGACCTCAAGTCTATCTTGGATAAATGACTTGCACCTTGCAGCTGATCAAATAAATCATCAATCCTTGGCAAAGGATACTTGTTCTTGATGGTCACCTTGTTAAGCTGCCTGTAGTCTATGCATAACCTCATAGAACCATCTTTCTTCTTCACAAAGAGTACAGGTGCTCCCCATGGTGAACTACTGGGTATAATGAATCCCTTGTCAAGTAGATCTTGCAACTGAGTCTTCAATTCTTTCAACTCAACTGTTGCCATACGATAGGGAGGAATAGAAATCGGACTTGTGCCGGGTAGCAACTCTATACCGAACTTTATTTCTCTATCCGGTGGCAAACCAGAAAATTCTTCAGGAAATACATCCGAGAACTCATTGACTATAGGAATCTGCTCCATACTCTTCACTTCCTTACTAGTATCCCGGACATATGCCAAATATCCTTGGCAACCCTTTCTCAATAATCTCCTTGCCCTAATGGCAGATGTAACATTGTACGGTGCTTCACTCCGCTCCCCTTGGAACTCAAATTCCTCACCCGAAGGTGGCTTAAAGATAAGCCTCTTCCCATTACAATCTATAATGGCATAATGCTTGGACAACCAATCCATACCCAAAATTACATCGAACTCCAATATTGGCAACTCAATCAAATCTGCATCCAAGCTCTTACCACTTATGCTAACCACACAAGATGGATAGGAGTTCTGAACCTCAATCTCCTCCTCCAAAGAAGTAGACACAACCAACACATTTTCAAGCAAAACACAAGGCACATGCAAATTCTTAGCAAAGCAAGATGATACAAATGAATGCTCTAAATCAAATAAAACTTTAGCATTCAAAGCTTGAATCGGAAGAATACCTGTAACCACAGTATTAGATGCTTGAGCTTCATGTTGTGCCAAGGCAAAAACTCTCCCTTTGCCTCTACCCATAGGAGTTGACCCCAAAGCTTGAGATTCATGCTGACCTGATCCTCTGCCAGCTTCCACAGTTCTGCCCAAATTACCTCTACCTCCTCCTAGATGCTGGTTGATGCTCCTCTCTCTGCTCATCTGAACTGTAGCCTGAGAAGCCTGATGTCTAACTTCAAAAGAAGGCCGTGGACAATCATTAAGAAGATGACCATGCTATCCACATCCATAGCATACGCCTGACTCATAAAAGCAAGGTCCTCTATGAAGCTTACCACATATGGGACAAGAAGGATTAGTCTTAGGTGGTGCTGAACAGGCTGCACTATGGCTCACTTGAGGAACGAATCTAGAGGGATTCGGTCTCTTCTGGAATCTCCCTGATGGCCCTCTAAATCCCCCTCGAGCAACTGATTGAGGCATAATATTCATACTTTTTACCCCACTGTCTTGCCTAGAGGAGCTTCTAACTTTAGCCTTCTTCTTTTCTTCCCTTTCCAATCTGGCCTCTATTTCCCTGTTCTTAATTACTCTTGCTTTATCCACCAACTTGGAATAAGAGTCAAATTCAAGAGCAGTCAAACCCTGTTCTCAATTACTCTTGCTTTATCCACCAGCTTGGAATAAGAGTCAAATTCAAAAGCAGCCAAAACTTTGAACAAAGGAGCCACGAATCCCCTATGGAACCGCTGAATCCGTGCAGCTTCTGAAGGTACAAGGGCTGGAGCAAACTTACTTAGCTGGCTGAATTTCTTCACATACTCTGTTATGGTCATACCCGGAGTCTATACCAACCTCTCAAACTCCATAGATTTAGCATCCCTTACACTCTCTGGAAGAAACTCATCAATGACCAATTCTCTAAATCTCTCCCATGATAGCTCTTCATTATCTCGAAGCATAACAGAAATACTTCTCTTGAACCAATCTTTCGCTTCAGCCTTCATTAAATAACCAGCAAATTCAATGGCTCTTCTATAAGGAATCCTCAAAATCTGGATTTTTTCTTCTATCTCTTCCAGAAAATCTGTAGGATCTACCTCACCTCGGTATTCTGAAGGCTTGAGCTTCAGAAATTTCTCAAACGAAACCTCCTCAACCTGAGGTACCACTGCAAGCAGGGGTAGAGGAACTACAATATCTGGAACTACCTGAACTGGAGGAGCATGCTGCTGCTTCTGTTGAGTAATAAACTCAGCTAATACCTCATAATTTCTCTGCAGCTGATCCAACTGTTGTGCCATATGAGCCACATTTACTAGTGGCACAGGAGGAACCTCATCTCCTCTATTCCCTCCTACTGAACCCTCTTCAGAAGGTAAATCTCGTCTAAGATGGCCTCGACTTCATCCTCTACTGCGACGCAGAGGTATCTCGATACTGATAAGAGGAACAAACATATCAAACTCACTACGCATACTTAACGCAGATATATATATCAAAGGGAGACACAATTGAACAAGACATGATCCTATGCTCCGTAGTTTTCTTAATCAACACTTATACTAGTGCTCATGCATCTCTATCTATTTTCTATGTTAAGGATTGTAAACCTAGTGCTCTGATACCACCTCTATCACACCCTAACTCCAGTGGTACGACGGGCCTAGGGCAAGGGTAGACTTAAGGCCACCATAAACCCGTAAAACTCACATATCATGAATCTCCTATACAATCACATCATTTACAACATCATACATTATCATACAATGATCATGTCCATACATATAATTAAACATCAATCATATCTTTTCTATTATCACTTCGTAGCTTTCTCTTGTTCCTTAATGATCAAAAGATGCATCTCACATCACTAAGGAACAAGAGTACCCAAAAGGTAACAATCATACATCAAAATATACTAGTATCCGTAAATGACTAACTATGAAGCTCTAGAGTATACTCCAATATATATTGTGTCATAATACCATTAAATGAATATACATAATATCTCAAAAATAATTACAATGAAGCTTCTTGGAATGAACAAGTCAAGAAGCCTGATCTTCTCTATTAGCTCCCTCTCGAGCTATGCTATCACCTGAAATCCACAGAAGAGGAGTGAGTCTTCAACTCAGTAAGATATAAACATTATTAATCAAGAATTTGAACATCGTATCATGGTCATGAACAAATATTTATACATATAGGCATGAAAGAATCATAAGCTTTACTTGAAAGAAACATGGTACTCATAATAATTTGGCTATATCAAATCATGTCATAAATCAAATCATGGTTTATATCTGGAAGATAAAATGCCCACAAAGAATGACATTATCAAATCTCATATGATAGAACTGATCTCATGTCATAACATACGTATCAGTAGCCTTGCTACCTTAACGTGCACACATGCTTGGCCAGGCATGCGTCTAGAGCTCATGGCCCCTTCTAGGTGGAACACTGATAAAAACCCTATCAGCTAGGCTCCCAAAGTGCACAATGGACCAATGAATTTATTCTCATTGGGAAGAGCGTTTTATCCATGGTTCATGGGGTTTCAATCTCATAAGAAGCATATTGGTCGCAAGACCATCAGTATTTATCATCATTCAATTCGGGTATAACAAACAAGAAGTATATGAACATGATCCAAGGAGGTTGATCAAGTCATTCATATTATACAAATATACATATATAAATGGATAAGCAAATATAAGGATACTTGGTCATATTAATTTCAAGAATGCTAATCAAGTAAGATGTTCATACTTACCTCTTATACAAATTTCTCTTTAGCAATCTGCTCAACTCTAATTCCTCAATAAATTTGATTTCCTCCTCTTAAGAAATTTTCCCAAATATACACAATTAGGGTTTTCTCCAAATCAATAATATTTATCATGATTTCCTAATAATTAATTATCTGAGAGTCTCTATTCTTAATTCCTAACAATAATTTTTTTATTTATCTCTTAAAAAAATCTGCATTTAATTTTCGGAGTTACTGTTTATGTTACTATTCATGACAGTCTCAATATTCTGATTTCTCCCACATTAATTACCATTAATGACTTCAGATTAATTGCAATAAATTCTATATACCCAATATTAATTATCCTAGCCCATAGACTTAAATAAATCTAAAGAAAATAGCTTAAGAAGAAAATTTACCTTATTTCCTTCAAACTGAAATTCTTGAGATTCCTGCTCAAATCTGATGATTTCTGCCTTAATATAGACTAATCTAGAAGTCTAATGCATTAATTTGAACATTAATGCCTTAGAAAATAAAATGAGACTAACTCTGAGAAAAAGACTGAATATCGATGAAGAAAGGAGAAAGGAAAAATTGTGAAACGCTACTGGGGTTGCTGGGTTTAAATAGGCCACTACCCAGAAAAACACGCTTGCCAGCTTGCCTCGCGAATCCTGCCTCGGCAAAGCTACCTCTCCTAAGCCAGCTTGCCAACCTGATCCGGCAATGCCACTTCGCTAATCTAGCTCATATATGTCACCTCGCATATGCTGCCTCGCCAGACTCTCCTCGTGAACTCTTCCTCGCATATGCCACTTCGCCTCTTCGCTTCTTCGCCTCTTTGCGAACTACCACTTTGCAAATTCCCTCTTGGCATAATGCCTCTTGGCATAATGCCACCTCGCCTTTCCTCTTCGCCAAATCCTCTTCTCCAAACCTCTTCGCACATGCCACCTCGCATATGCCTCTTCTCCAATTGCCACCTTGGCAATCTCATTTCTCCACTTCGCATTTTTGCCGACTCGCCTTAACCAAATCCTACTAAGTCAAAACCTTATATGAACATCTCACACTTAGCCAGCTCGCAAATGAGCTACAAATATCCAAACTTACTATTTTTTTTTGCCACTTAAAATAAATATGCAGGGGCACAACATATCAAAATTTCAAATCATGAAGACTAACACACATACCACGGTGACTCTCCAAAGGTCTCTCAGACTTACTGCCTTAGAATCTCTCTGAACAGACCTGAGAAAATCCAACAGACCTCAGAAAATCCACTCTCTACTAAGATATACTTATCCAAAAATTCTAAAATTTTACAGAAACATAACAACACACAAAGAAATATTTTTCATGTTTACACCTTTAGCTAATTCTGTCTCAGTGATTCCCAGTAAATTCAAACAGACAGTAACTTCCTGCATAAACATTCAACCAGACTAGCCTTGCTCAAATAGACATAACTCAACACTCACACAGAATTTTGCCAAACCATTTTACAGAATTACATTAATACATAAACTCACAACTTTCATGTTTTACAATTTACCAAATTATGCCTTTAAGACCATGCAATTATCATCACAAAATCCTGCAACTACAATAAAATCAAAAATTCTGGAATTCTCAAACATTCTCATTTGAAATTAATTAATTCTCCAAACATACAAAATTAATAAAAACACTACAAAACGGCAGATATTACACTGTCATTGACAAAGGTTCATCGAATCATCACCGATGGCAATGATGGCTTGCTGGACCGCCACAGCCGGCGACGATGGCAATCTGCCCTATCGCCACCACCGGCAATCTACCACCACTCCCAATGCCACCACCACTTCAATTGTCACCATTTTTTATTCAATTTCAATTTTAATTTCAATTTCAATTCTTTGTATGAAATAAACATTAGAATTGCAATTCCAACACAATTCTAATTCTAGAAAATTGAAATTGGACATTCAAATTCTCAATTCCAATTCCAATTCCTTGCCCCAAACGGACCCTTAATGAATTTCATTATAACTTATTATCTCCATTCCATTTCATTATCAAATTAGGTTTACTAACCTTTAACCATCTAAGTCAAATCTTTATCATTTTGCACTTCTTATAATCTAAACTCATGATTCTTAACTTCAATTAAACAATCAATTAAAGAATCATAGGATAAGATATAATTTTAACCGTGATGTTTAGTCTTAAGAGCACGTCAACTTTTAATATTTTTCGTGGTACAATTTTGACCCTAACGTTATTAAAACCTGCAAATTTGACCCTTCTCTCTGTTGGCACCTGTTCCTGGGTTCCATATGGATTAAAAAATAATTGGCAAATTATAATTTAATCCCTAAAATTTTATTTATTTACAAAAAAGTATTTTTTAAAATTAAATACATAAAAAATAAAATAAATTAATAACTAAATAAAAATTATTTATTTTATTTAATTAAAATTAAAATAAATATTATTTGTAATAAAATTACTTTTTATTAAATTAAAATAATTAATTTTTATTTAACTATTTACATTTTTAAAATTAAAATAAATAAAATTACTTTTTTATTATTTAATTTATTTTCTAATTTTATATATTTGGAAATTATTTTTATATATGTAATTAAAAAATATTTTTATTCAACTAAAATTGAAATAATATATATATATATATATATATATATATATATATATATATATATATATATATATATATTCTTTCTTTTTTATTCAATTAAAATTAGAATATTAAAAAATATATATAAATAATTTTATGTATAACATTCATACATTATTTTTTTATTTATTTATTTTATATATATTTTAATTTTAAATCAAAATAAATAATATTACTTTTATATAATTAAAATAATTACTTTTTACTTGATTATTTAATTTATTTTCTTATTTTTTGTATATTTGATTAAAAAATATTTTTTGTATATTAAAATAAAATAATTTTATTTTGTTAAATATGTAAAAAATAATTTTATTTAATCAAATATATAAAAAATAAGAAAATATATTACTTTTAAAAATTAATTATTTAATTAAATAAAAAGTAATTTATATTAATTATAAATTAAAATATACAAAAAAATAAATAAATAAAATTGTGTTTGAATATTTTATACATAAAATTATTCGCATATATTTTTAAATATTCTAATTTTAATTATTAAATGAAAAGCAAGAAAATATATAAAAAAATTGACGATATTTTAGGAATAATAGTATTTAAAAAAATAAACGCAATTAGTCATTATATTTTAATTCTGTTAATAAATTTGATTATTTTGTTTACTTTTTTATTTTTTATTAAATTTTAATAAAATAACTAAAAGTGCATCATATAAGAGAAAAATAATTTATTTTTATTATTTTAATTTTAATGAAATAAAAAAATAATTTTTTGATTAAATATATAAAAATAATTTTTAAATTTTATAAAATAAGAAAATAAATTAAATAATTTAAAAAATAATTTTATTTATTTTAATTTTAGAAAAGTAAATACTTAAATAAAAATTAATTATTTTAATTTAATAAAAAGTAATTTTAAATTAAAAAATATTTATTTTAATTTTAATTAAATAAAATAATTAATTTTTATTTAGTTATTAATTTATTTTATTTTTTATACATTTAATTTAAAAAAATAATTTTTTTGTAAATAAATAAAATTTTAGGGACTAAATTGTAATTTGCCAATTACTTTTTAATCCATGTGGAGCCCATTAACTGAAGTCAACGGAGATAAAGGTCAGAATTGCAGGTTTTAATAGCGTTAGGTTAAAAGTTAATGTACTCTTAGAACTAAATATGAGACTCAAAATTATATCTTATCCCAATAATCAGTAAATATTAAGAAGAAAATCTATTGTTGATATTATTATTCTTTAATAATCAATCTAAATCTAATATTATAAATTAATTATAAGGTATTAATGTTCTTACACATAAGCTATGCCAAAGAATTTAATTAATAATATTTTTATAATTTGTCATTTTATTGGATAGCCTAATCAGTATATAATTAGTTAATTATTTATCATTAATTAGCTAATTATTTACCATAGTGAATCATGTTATTTTGACATGAAATTTTTAGGAAACCTAACTAATATGTATTGAGCATCATATTAAATTTTGTTCAAAAAAATATTATTTCCCCATGAAATAAATTAATTTCAATAGCTCAATAAATTTGCCTTGCACATAACACAAGAAACATATACCCACTTTTACTCAAAATTTTAGGTCAATTGGACTCTTCTAGGACAGTAAGATGATATCCAAAATAATAAATTCACAAGGTTTTCTCTTCACAATTCAGCGTAAGTATTTTCAATTATTTTCCTTCAATCTCATATCTAGCCATAATTAATCAATTCTCAATAATTACTACATATTATTTACTTCATATACAACATATAACTATAATCCATTAATGTCACATCCTGACACCACCGGTGCGACGGTCCTAGGGTAAGGGTAGGCATAAGACCACCATAAACCCGTAGAACCCTAACTGAACCTACCTCAATCAATAATCATACATTCTAATCAATGTAAAACATTATATCTTATAAATCATCATTATAATATGACCTCTCTACTTATTCCTTACCGATCAAAAGATGAATTCAACATCAATATGGAACAAGTGAGAGTTTACAATAACATCCATGGATACAAAATCAACATCCCATATCCAACTACGGAGCTCTAAGAGCATGTACCTCAATAGACATGATTATATATATATATATATCAAAATAATATCCAAAATAATTACATCCAAGTTTCTTGGGAAGAATAAGTCAAGAAGCTCTATCCTCTGGATTAGCTCTTTCTCGAGCTACACTAGCACCTGAAACCACAGAAGATGGATGAATTTTCAACTCAATAAGATATGAACAACATAAATCAAGAATCTGAATATCAAATCATGAACATGAATACATATACAAATATATATTTTGGGCAAAAAAAGAATCTTGGCTTTTTACTTGAAAGGAACATGAGTGCTTATAATAATTAGCACTATCAATTCATATTACAAATCAAATCATGGTTCTCATTTAGAACATAAAATGCCTACAAAGGATGGCATTATCAAATCTCACATAATAGAACTGATCTCATATCATAACATACGTATCAGTAGCATTGCTACCTTAACGTGGCACATATGCTTGCGCGGGCATACGCCTAGAACTCATAGCCCCCTATAGGTAGAACACTAATAAAAACTCTATCAGCTGGGCTCCCATTGTACATATTGGACCAATGAATTTACTCTCATTGGGAAGAGCGTTCTACACATGTTTATCTCAGGGTTCATAAAAAAACTGCATTCTCATAAAATTAAAATTTGGTCAAGAGACCATTTGGTATTTATTACAAAGGCTGTCATGATCTTGGTCCAAGAAATGTCCAAGTCATTATCATATATATATATATATATATATATATATATATATATATATATATATATAGAATACAATAGGCATAATGTAGTAGAGACATAATTATCGAGAGCATATATATATAATAAATATTGAGCAACCATCTCATAAGAAACAAGACATTTATGATATTCATACTTACCTTTCAACAAATTTATCCTTGTATTTCCCTCAATAGCTTGTTCATTCAATAATCTACTCAAATTTCTTGAGTTCTCTTCTCCTATGAAAGTTTTCCCAAATTCTCAAAATTAGGGTTTTCCTTAATCAATAATACATAATATAATTCCTTGTAATTTAACTCTCTTATAGTCTCTATTATTGTTTCCTAACATCAATTTAATTTATCTCTTAAAGAAAATCTGAAATTCAAAACGTACTTCTATTCAAGTCACTATTCATCAATTTCATAAATTTTGATATCTTTCATATTTAACAAAATTAATAGTCTTAAATTACTTATAATAGACTCTATATACTCCTAATAACTATTGAAATTACCAGAAATTCTTAATCTAAAGAGAAAATGAAGTTTAGAAAAAATTATCTTATTTTCCC
>CANXYC010313056.1:0-29559 GCA_948193065.1 Aleurites moluccanus | reverse complement strand
ATCCAATTTGATTCTATAAGACTCATACTCAACATAAACCATATCAAAACATATATTATGCCATATTAAGGCATATTCAAACATATAAACACATAACAACATACATTACATACATATTACACATTAAGCACATCAAAGGCCCTATATTACTCTTTTAACTTTTCATATCCTTTCTGCACCAAATGTATTTCTATCAACACAAATCATTCACATTACACATATTCATAAATATTATGCTAAGTTATAAACTTTCAAACACTTAGCTCAATATTTCATACCAAACATACACAAATTTCCACTTATGCTTCAAACCACTTATACCATTCAATCTTTCTACATTTAACCTTACACATTTCAATCATTTTAGCCATTATACCATATTCAAGTCTTAGTTCTTCATTTGCATTTTCCTAACACCTTAAAGTAACAAAGTCCATATGTTATCACTTTAATAGAAATCATTCCATTCATCCATTTTTCGACACCAATCAAACATACAATATTAATATACACCAAATGCATTACATATAATCATTTAAACCTAACAAATGCCAAAGCATTAAGGCTTTGTTCATACTTATACCATTCGGCCAAATCAATATTCACTCCAAATGTGTTTCTTTCCATCATTTAGCCATCAATTCATATTAATTACTTCAAAATCACACATCAAACCCCAAGCACCTCAATTCGGCCAATATGAATTCCTAACCAAATGAGTCTATTTCCATTATTCAACCACAAATTCATATCATACACATCATTTAAACATCATTTGAACCAAAGAAATCATCAAAACATCAATTTGATTCCAAGTTCTTCCTATTAGGGTTTCAATCCGTCTTTTTACATTCTAACCATACAAAATAGGTTTTGATCACTAATAAACATCAAGGAACATCATATAAACATCATTGAATCAAAAGAACTTCAAAACTAACAACTTAAAAAAATTCTTCAAAATTTTCTTTGAATTAATTTGTTGCCTAAATGAGTTTTTCTTTGAAATCTAAGGTTATATTTGTGTTTAGGCTAATGGAATTGACATGTTTCCATCCAAAAATGGAAGAAAACCATAAAATTTGGTGTTGGTAAGGTGTGGCCGAAACCTTAGGTGGAAGAACAATAAAAATTCTGCAACTTTTAAGCTTAATAAAGATGACAATGGTGAAGTGGTGGGAAAAATCCACCAAAAAATCAAAGTTGTGATTCCATACATCAATCTTATGATTAAAATGGTGAAACCTAGCCATTCATCCATCCATCTTTCATACTTTTATGCCATTGGTTAATCAAAGTCAATATTGATGGCTTTAGCATACATTTGCCACACCAAATCCAAAACCAAAGCCAATAATCCTATACATTATGCTTATGATAGCAAATTTGAAACCTATTGATCTAACCATCCATTTCTTCATAATTTGATCCAATGGTTAGATTTAATCAAGCCTAAACTATTGTCATAAGGTTGCATACATAATATAATTCCATATCTCAAAGGAAAATACCATAATGCCCTTAGTTCAACCGAAGCACCTCAAGCACCTCAATTGAGCAGCTTACCCGGCATAATTTTCAATCGAGTTTATTTTTCCATTAAATCTTCAAATTAATTAAATAACATCATTTTCAAGTCCTTAAATTCTTTTCTACCTTCAAATATCATATTAATTCCATAAGAACTCAAAGGGGTGTGAAATGACTATTTTACCCCCAGTTCACCAAATTTCAAGTTTTTCTCGATTTCTTCCTAACAATCTTTGATGCACTTTTACATGTGTAAAACTATCTAAAACATGCATATTCATTCAATTTAAACATAAACATGCATCATATATATCATATAAACAATCAAAGAATCCCCCTTAGGTTTGCCCTTTGAAGCTTATGTTCTAAGCCTTTAGACTAGGGTGTTACAGTTTCTCATTTTCAAGTTAGATTCTTCAAGAACTCAGTTTTGGAGAAAATAAGGTAATTTTCTTCACATTTCATTTTGTCTTTAGATTGAGAAATTATGGTAATTAGAATAGTTATTTATAAGTATATAGAGTTTATTATAAGTGATTAAGACTATTAATTTTGATTAATATGGAAGATATCAAAATTTATGAAATTTGATGTATAGTGACGTGAATAGTAAATACGTTTTGAATTTCAAATTTTTATTTAAGGAATAAATTAAATTGATGTTAGGAAATTAATAGAGACTATAAGATGGTTAAATTATAAGGAATCATATTATATATTATTGATTAAGGAAAATCCTAATTTGAATATTTAGGGAAACTTCCATAGGAGAAGAGAACTCAATAATTAGAGGAGATTATTGAATGAACAGGCTATTGAGGAAAATACAATGATAAATTTATATAGAGGTAAGTATAAACATTGCATATGCATATTGTTTCTTTGAGACTGAATGTTCAGTCCTTCCTAATAATTATCCATATGAATATCATGTTTCGAAATATTGTATTATGCACCTACATTATGAATTCCCTTAAATGCTCTTAAGAAAATGAAAAATTTGTTCCATGTGATTACCATATATATTGAAAATGACTTGGTCATTCTTCCTTGGATCGAGTTCATATAAGACCTATTTGTAAATTTAAATAAATTTATGTTATATGTTGATGGTCTTGTGACCAATATGATTCTTGTGGAATTCAAATTATATGACCCATGATATGTTTATGTATAGAACGCTTTTCCCAATGAGAGTAAATTCATTGGTCCATTGTGTACTTTGGGAACCTAGCTGATAGGGTTTTTATCAGTGTTCCACCTAGAGGGGACCATGAGCTCTAGGCATATGCCTGGCTAAGCATATGTTTGCGATAAGGTAGCAAGGCTACTGATGCCCTCTGTTGTGACAAGGTAGCAAGGCTATTGATGCACTCTGCAGTTCTATTATATGATTTGATAGTGCTATTCGATTGTGAGCACTTATGTTCTTGTAAGCTTAACCTTATGATATTTCCATATTCATGTTCCTTTGACTTGATTTATATCATGCATGTTTATATCTTACTGAGTTGAAGGCTCACTCCTCTTTTGTAGATTTTAGGTAGACTCTATGTATTATGGTATTGTATGAAAAAGGAGTATACTCTAGAGCTCCATAGTTAGATGTCGAGGATAATATTATTTTGATGTCTGAACTGTTACAATTGGGTTGCCCTTGTTCCTTACTGATATTGGATGTATCTTTTGATTGGTAAAGAACAAGAGGAAATTATATACTGATATATACGTAAATGTATGAATGGTGATTTGATGAATCATAGAAATGAAAAATTATAATAATAACCATATATGTTATGGATATGTATTGTATATGAGATCCAGGATATGAGTGTTCTACGGGTTTATGGTAGCCTTAAGCCTACCCTTGCCCTAGGACCGTCGCACCACTGGAGTTGGGGTGTGACAATGGTATTTTGAGTGTTAGACTTGTGTTGTAGTGGATATGTAAATAATGTTAGTATTACTAGATCAAGGGTGATGCCTAATATGTGATATGAAATCTAAAATAAATGATGGGTTTAATAATATAATTGTGAAAAATGACATGAGATGATGTGAATGTGATATTTATTAAATTGAATGAGATTTTAGCAAGGTTCTATGAGTATTAGTGTCACACCCCAACTCCAGTGGTGCGATGGTCCTAGGGTAAGGGTAGGCTTAAGGCCACCATAAACCCGTAGAACTCACATATCCTGGATCTCATACACATTTATATCAAATATAACATCATACCATATCATATTCATAATTCACATAAGCATAATTCATTTCTTACTGTATCATTTCATAATTCCCCCTTGTTCTTTATTGATCAAAAGATGTGTCCCACATCACTAAGGAACAAGGGTAACCCATAAAGGTAACAAATTAATACATCAAAATATTATCATCCTTAATGACTACCTATGGAGCTCTAGAGTATACTCTCCATACATATTGAACCATAATAGCATACAATGATTATACCAAACATATCTCAAAATTATTACAATGAAGGCTTCTTGGAAAAATGAGTCAAGAAGCTTGATCTTCTCTATTAGCTCCCTCACGAGCTACACTATCACTTGAAATCCATATAAGAGGAGTGAGCCTTCAACTCAGTAAGATATAAACATACAGTATGAAATAAAGATGCATACATATATATATATATTTATATATTTATCCAAAGGAAATATCAATTCAAAGAACATAGGTAAGAATCATCATGTGGTTAGGCTTATAAGAAACAGGAGTGCTCACAATCGAATAGCACTATCAAATAACATGGTAGAACTACAGAGTGCATCAGTAGCCATGCTACTTATCACAACAGAGCACACCGGTAGTCCTTGCTACCTTATCGCAAATGCATGCTTGGCCAGACATACGCCTAGAGCTCGTGGTCCCCTCTAGGTAGAACACTAGTACAAAACCCTACCAGCTAGGTTCCCAAAGTGCACGATGGACTAATGAATTTACTCTCATTGGGAAGAGCGTTCTATCAACAGGGTCATAAGGTTATAGTCTCATAAGAACATATTGGTCGCAAGACCATCAACATAAAGTATAATTTCAATCAAATTTAATAAGTAGGAATTATATGAACTTGATCCAAGAAGGTTAAACAAGTCACTTTCACTATATACATATTTATGGTAATCACATGAAATAAAGAGTAAAGTTTCAGTTTTTAAGATATCATAAAATTGTCATTTAATAATCCGATAATACTATATCAAGTATGTAAGAATCATATAGATAAACATTGACGATGCTAGGTCATATCATTTCAAAGAAACATAAACAAATGCAATGTTCATACTTACCTCTAAACAAATTTCTCCTTGAATTTCCTTTAACAATTTGCTCAACTCCAATTTCCTCAATTACTTTGATTTTCTCCTCCTAAGAAATTTCTCCAAATATTCAAAATTAGGGTTTCTTAATCAATAATACTCACTATGATTTCTTAACATTTAATCATCTTAGAGTTTATATTCTTAATTCCTAGCATCAATTTAATTCATTTCTTAAAGAAAAATCTGCATTTTTAAATTCGGAGTTACTGTTCATGTTACTATTCTTGACAGTCCATTAATTTTGATTTCCTCCAACATTAATTATAATGTATCTTCTTAAAATGCTTGTAATAAATTCCTTACACCCATAATTAACTATTCTAACCATCAGAATTTATTAATCTGAAAAAAAATGACATTTGAAGAAATTTTACCTTATTTCTTTAAAACTGAGATTCCTGGGATAATCTGCTTAAATCTGACAATTTCTGCCTTGAAATAGAATAATCTAAAGATCTAATGCATTAATTTGAGTATTAATGCCTTAGAAAATAAAATGAAATTGATCTGAGAAAAGTCTGAAGAATAATGAAGAAAGAAGGAAGAAAAATCATGGAGAAATGCTTACTGGATGCTGGGGTTAAATAAGCCACTGCCCAAAATTCCGCTCGCCAATTCGCCATTTCCAGCTCGCACTTCTCAGCTCTCCAATTCACACTTCACATATGCCACCTCGCATATGTTGCCTCGCCAAAATCTCCTCGCGAACTCCTCCTGGCATATGCCGCCTCACACATGCTGCCTCGGCAATGCCTCTTCACATAATGCCACCTCGCCTATTCCTCTTCGCCAAACACTACTCGTGAACTGCCACTTCGCACATTCTCTCTTCGCCAAACCTTGCTCGTGAACTGCCACTTTGCACATTCCCTCTTCGCCAAACTTTGCTCGCTTATCTCCCTCTTCGCATAATACCTCTTCACATAATGCCTCCTCGCCAAATTCCTCTTCGAGAACTTCCTCTTCGCGAGCTCCCTCTTTGCGAACTTCCTCTTTGCATATGCCACCTCGCATATGCCTCTTCATCAATTGCCACCTCGGCAATCTCTCTTTGCCACTTCGCTAGCTCTCATTGCCGGCTCGCAAATGCCACCTCGCATTTGTCGGCTCGCTAACACCAATACTCTGCTGAGTTGAAACCTTTCCTCGACAACTTACACTTAACCAGCACGCAAATGAGCTAAAAATATCCAAACTTCCTTATTCTTTTTGACACTTAAAATAGACATATAGAGGTTCAACATATCCAAAATTCAAATCACAAAGGCAATAACACAGACCATGGTGACTCTAAATGTCATCCAGACTTACTGCCCCATAATCCATCCGAACAGGTCTGATAATTTCTACTCTCCACTGAGATATACTTATCCAAAATTCCTAAAATTTTATGGTCAACAATACATGACACAAAGGAACATTTTTTATGTTTACACCTTTGGCTTAAACTATCTCAATCATTCCCATAAATTTCAAACATACACTGATTTCCTGCAGAAATACTAAACCAGACCAGTCCTACTCAAAAAGACATAACTCATCACACACATATAATCTTGCTAAGCTATTTTACAGAACTGAAGATAAGATATAAATCCACAACTTTTATGTTTTACACTTTACCAAATTATTTCTTTAAGATGATGCAATCAGTCTCATAACATCCTGCAATTGCAACCAAAAATTTCTGGATTTCTCAAATATTCATATTTTCAATTAATTAATTCTTTAAACATGCAATTTAATTAAAATAACAAAAATTGCAGATATTACAATTAGTGGTTTAGATGGTTGCCATATCCTCAGACCGTCATATTTCTGAAATGGAGATGTGACAAGAACATCTAAGAAAATGAAAAATTATTTAGATATATATTATAACAAGAATATTTAAAATTTCCATAAATAGGAAAAAGAAATGAATAACCTCTTAAAAATATCTTGTCTCTTGCCACTGATTTTACATTCTGAAAATCAACAAATTCAAATATATCAAATGAAATTGGTAAATTATCATGATCAATTGTCTTAATAAATGCATTACTCGTTAATTTGATTCGAAATAGATGAGGGTTGATATTATAGTTTAATTGAATTTGTAATAACTCGATATACAATGTATGTGTGATTGTTAGATCGAGCTTTGAAGCTTAAATCGGGTAGAAATTTTTAAAATTTTTTTAAGGCAAGCATGTACTAAATGCAATTAGAGAAAACTCAAATAGAGTCCCAAGGCAAGCTAGGGAATTTTAATAGACAGTGAAAAGGGAAGAATTAGATGAAGAATAAATGAAATCAAATCAAATTTTTCAAAGGAAAATCATTTGAATACTCTTCACTCAAATATTTTTAATAAATTGTAGGAAAATCCAAATTGAGAAATTCTTTTTCCTACATCAACTAAGAGATAACAACTAAAATAAAAATATAGTCAAGACATTTGAATCAACCTAGGGTGCCTAAAAATAAAATGGAAGTGAACTAAACATAAGTGAAAATGCATAAATGACTTAATTAGCTAAATTGTGATTAATTAGCTTAATCAAACTTAATTAAAACACAAGAAAAGCCAACAATGGTCGCTTAAAATGTGGGACCGAGCATTGAATGAATTATAACCAAGTTTTTATATTCAATTAAGTTAATTACCAATTGATTAATTTGTGACCATAAGAAAATAAAAATGAATTTGTTAAAAATGAATTTATGACATCACTATGCTTATGTTATAAATCCATTAATTATCTTCTAATTAATTAAATTAACTAATTTCTTATTGGCTAAAGGAAATGAATTATTTCTATATAATAAGAAATGAAATAGAAAATCTGCACAAATGCTTCTTGGTGGCCAAACCTTGCTTAGCTTGCTTCCTCCAAAATTCTTTTAATTTTAAGATAGCAAATCACTTCCTTCTTTCTGTCAGATAGGTTGCTAAAATTTCAGCATGATATGGTGATGGAAATGAAAGATTTATAAAGTTAGGTGATGGGAAAATGAAGATGAAGTGGTATTTTCGGTGATAGAAAGCAAAGAAGAATAAATAAATCTAATCAAGTAAGGTAACTACTTCATTTTCCTTAGTTTTTTCCTACGTTTAAGTAACAAATATGAATACTTGCCTAAATGATTTAATAGAAAGCTAAATTAGGTTTTGAGAATAGTCTAATATGATGGAATTTTTAAGTGAATAAATTAATAGAAGTTAAAGTGAAGTTCAAGAAACATAAAGGAAATAGAGAAAGTTTGAAATTCAAAAAAGAGCAAAAGTCCTGAGCCTAAGCAGAAATTTGGAGCAACCATTATGTGACATTAAAGTGATCAAATGAAAATTTTCAAAACATAAAAGTTGTAGCTTTATAAATTTTCTTGAAAAATCTCTTCAAAATATTAAGAAACCTAGGAGATATGGGATCCTGAGTGCTACTGGCTCAGAACCAGATTCAGAATCAGACTCAGAAATATGCAGCCCTAAAATCTCTAAATTTGAAAACCTTAATGTTTGAATTATAACAATCTCAAAACATAAAAGTTATTCCTTACATCTTAGCTAAAATCTTGTGAAAATAGAATGGGATTTGGATATGTATAAAATGAGTTGCATTAGAAAGAGTGGAGCTTGTCGGATAGGTTCTGCAGGGTGGTTAGCAGAATTGCAGGGTGAAGTTTGGAAATTCACTATAAATTCTATAGAACATAGAATAACCAAGTTTTTGACTATATTAGAGTTTTATATGTCTAGTTTCGTTAGAAATAAGAATTAGAGCAATTGGGTTAGTAAAACTCAAAATATGTTAAAAGAAGTTCGAGCTGCCATAAATGAAAAGCATAAAGAAAACATAAAAGAATAAGGAAATATTAAGGCAATGTATTTGTCAAGTTTATTTCATGCAAGTTAAGTGTAAATAAAACTCTAAATTAAACCTTTATGTATTATAGCTTTCAAGAGGAAAGGAAAAGACAAAGATGAGGGGGAGCCATTTGATCACCCTTATTGTTTATGTTGAGTAGAGAAGGAAGTCAATTTTAGTTCTTTTTTTTTTTTTTCCAATGTGAGTAACATATAAATACCTTTCTTTAATGGAACTTATATTGTTTATCCATGTTTCAAGTTCATTGATTATGCCATGATCCTACCTTATAAGTCTCATATACATTGTTATTGCTATCTATTGTTTCCTAATTAATCCATTAAATCTTACTAAGCCATTATCTTGGCATATGTGAAATATGACTTTCTTGATTATATTTTTGAATATTGACCAACCATTGTTATATGATAAATGACCTTTATCACATTGTAACCATATTAGCCATTGGAATCAATTAAACCTCTTGAATTGAATATGAAACTTGATATACTTATTTGTCTATTATTATTTCTTGGAAAGTTCATTGTGAAACCAAACCTTAATATTTGATTCTCCAATGCCATGTTCATTGCCTATGATCTTCATTGATGAGAACCTATTATTGATTATTGATATTGAAATTAATATTGATGCACCTTATATGTGATCAATGACGTACTGCTCTCTTGATTGAGTAGTAAATCTTACATCGGGCATTGTGCACAATATTTCATGTGATCCTCAACTGGTAAGGGGTGGTCCCAGCCATGCGGTCTGATCAACCATATGACTTTTATGAGACATACTATCAAGATATGTAGCCTTTGTCTACTTATGTAGATTTTGCTATTTTTCATTGCTATATAAGCATTTGGCTCAACATATTGATAAATAAGCTAATAGCTCATTATGATGTTATTGGAGCATTTGGCTCACTATGATGTTATTGGAGAATTTGACTCACTATGATGTTATTAGAGCATTTAACTCAAATAACATGATTGATACAAGTTCTATATGATTAATTTCCTTTATGTTCTATTGTTTCATTTAGTACCCTTTTTACTTACATGTTACCCTTACTAAGTTCCAATGGCTATATCTTTATTTATTTATCTGTTTATGAGACATATTCATTGCTATTCATATTATTTATGTATTGATGGCCATTTGTTATTTTCATATTTTTAACCTCACCAAGGAGGTGTCTATATATTATTCACTGAGTATAATCTCACATTTTAGTGGTTTATAATTTTTCAGGTTTCAGTAGATAGCTGCAGTTCCAGCGACATTTTTCTCTAGTGCTGAGAACCCTTATAGTTTATATATATTCATTTCTATGGTTTATATTTAATTAGTGCTCCATGGTTAAAAATGTTAGTATCGATAATATTTTATATGTAAATTATAAATAGTTCTAACTCAGTATAAAAATACATTATGATATACTTAGTGGATATGATATATGATTATGATTTGAGAAATAGTGAAGTGTTATAAATGTTATTTGAATTGTGGTGGATTCGGGGAATAAGAATGGATGAATAGAAGTGTTATTTCTTCTGTAGGTTGTATAATTGATATAATAGAAGAGAGGGACATAAGTCCCGGGTTTAAGTATGAATATTTGGGGAACTTATGACAAAATTTCTGTAAAAGTATGTGCATTGGGTTCTACGGGTTTAGGTGGCCTTACGCTTACCTATACCCTAGGACTGTCGCATTCCCTGAAGAGGGGGATGTGAAAGAGTTGGTATCAGAGCAAAGAAATAACTTACATAGTAGAAAATTTGATTAAGAACATATAAGATATTAAGTATGGGAAAACCATGGAGCAATAGGAATTCCTAAATCGTCATTTGTCAGTTATCTGTTATATGTGTTTATCTGTATATCACTAATTAATAGTTGCTCATTTGTCTTTGTTGTAGTAAAATGCTGCCTAGTAGGCCTCCTAAAGGATGAGGATGAGGTGTTTTCTACTATATTCAGAGAGGCAGGGTCCTCCTCATCCTAAAAGGAGATTAGAGGCTGAGGTTGAGTCTTAGATAGCTCTAGAACAATTTGAGGATGTGGAGCCGCCACCAGTGAGACGAAGAGTGGATATAGAATATGAGGTAGTAGAAGAAAATATTGAGGCTATAAATGAAGAGCTAATGAGAGAAATGAACAGTTAAGGAGATAAATAGCTGAGTTGAGAAGAATGAGGAAAAAGCCTATGCCTGCTTGTCACATCCCGATGTCGGGACGTGACGGTCCTAGGATGCAGGAGATGCTAGAGGCGACCGACACTCATAGAACCCAATATCACATAAAATCATCAATTACTATCAATTTATTAATCAATTACTTAGTTACTATTCATTCTAGCATTCTATAATCTATCTGTAATTTATTCTGCAATTTGTTGTATTTGCCATCATATCATGCCATATCATTAATTATACTTCATAATATGTCATACATATATACACATAATCTAACTATGCCATTATACAACCCATGGAGCTACTAGAATATATATATATATACAAAATACAGTATTTTAAATAATTACATTGTCACTCAAGTAGCAGAAATCCACAGAGATATCAACAGATGGGATTTTGCCACCTACTCTGCACCTGGAAAGGGGAAATAATGAAAGGGTGAATATATAAGATACTTAGTGAATCTAATATACATCAATCATAAATAAGAATTGGAACATCAATAGATGATAAGCAGATGAACCAATAATATCAGTCTGCCCAAGAATGTCATAACACAATATCAAATTACAGTAGATGACTGTAGAAGTAATCATTAGGTCAACAAAAAATATATCACATGGATAAGACAGATAAAGGGCCATGAAATGCATGTAACAAGTATCCATCATGTATCAATAAACATAAGACTGATTAGGTCTTATGGCTAGGACTATTAACCTTTCCCAACTAGGGTATCATTATACAATGTGCACATGCCGACAGTATGTACCCACTACCCTATCGGAGTGGCAGCTTTGTCAAATCTTATAGGAATCAATAAAAGTATGGAACAAATCAATAGATATCAATATACAATATCAATCTCATCAAGTAGCAGTAACTCATGAATAGTCAAACAAGACTATGATTTAACAATAAATAAGCAATAATTGAATCAATAGACAATAGTGATATGATTAGCAATTTACAATGGGATGGATCAAAAGTTGGACAAAACAAGTTAAGAAGTTGGCTCAATTGGCATGCCAATGTCGCTGGCAATGATGACATTCAAATGGTAGGCCTATGGAAGAAAACAATGGTAGGCCTATAGAATTTGAACTAGGCATTACATCGAACACTTGGTGTGCAATAAAGAATGGACAAATTGGCATAGTTTGGGTACAACTCCAACATTCTCACAATGTAGGCATTTCAATAAGCAATAGATATCCAATAACAAACAATAAAAAGGATCAAATTAGCTTGAGAATTCAAAGGAAATACAAAGCAAAAATTTGAACATGAATAGTAAATGTGGTTCGGCCGATTCCAGTGGAGGCTTCCAAACTTCAATTCAATGCAAAAGACATGTTAAATGATGCATATTAAACTCACCTAGCACTCCAAATAAGCCACCAAAATTGATTTGCCACCAAATTCCTTAAAGTAGGTAAAAATGGCAATCTTCCTCAATTGATTTTCTACATCAAACCAACCATAAATAATTCATCCATTAGCTTCCAATTAACATATTCTAAGCTTTATTAACATAAACTAACACTAAATCAAAGATTCAATTCACACAACTTAGTTTTAGGGTTTCAAATTATGGAAAAGTCTCCAAATGCATCAATTGATGCAATTAAATACTAAACTTATCTAAATCGTCATTTAATATTCCTAAATTTTTCATTAAACTAAACAAATCACTTCCTTACCTTAGAGTGAAGTTCCACCTGAAATCCCTTAACCAATGATTTGTAATACCCTAGGAGATCTTATCTGGAATGCATGATCTAGTTTTCAGTTTGTGGTTTGAAATCATTGAAATGATTGGAAATAATTTTAGAGACACAATTAGAATACAATTGAAATACTTTTCCGGAAATTGTCGGTGTCGAGAACACTGTCAAGAAAATAGCAATCCGGCAAATTTAAAAATTTTTGAACCAATCTTGGGGGAATTAAATAAGTTAATTTTATGTGAAATTATGGTGAAAATAAAGAGTTTAAAAATATTTTGAAACACTGAAAATAAGAATAATGGCAAAATTATAAATAATGGCAATTTTGGGGGCAATTTTAGAAATCCACTGTCCTGGATCCAGAAATGACACAAAACTATTTTTAAATGATAGAACAACTTAAAATAAGGTATTTCACTCCCCACACTTGAGGTTGAATCTAAATAGAATAGACAGAATAAATTACAAAAATTTTTGGAGTAAAAAATACAAATAAGGAAAATTTTGGGCTAAAAGTATAATTAAACAAAGTTATGGGACCCACTCGTTCTAGAAATAAGCCAAGTTGGCCAGCCATGATGGTGGGGAGATGAATTTGTTTGATAGAAATGATTAATTGATGTATTAATTCATTGGAAAGGTGACAAAGCACTAAAAATCTAGAGAATTATTTGTTTTGTCTTCATTTCTTTTTGGAGTTGGTTTTAGTGCATAAAGGAGAAGTGTTGGCTCCCATTTTTGGAGAGTTGGAATAACCATAAGAGAAGTAGCTAAAGAAAAAAAATTTATCTTAACCTTTCCATAGAAATCAATCAAAAGAAGATAGGAAGAGATGAGAGAAAGAAGAGTTAAGAAAGGAAGTTGATGTGAAGCTATTTGGAGGGATCAAAGAAGATGGAATCCAAGAGTTTAACTTAAGGTAATGATTTTAAAATTATCATTTTTAATTGTATTTAATAGTTCTATATCATGATTTGGCAAATAATTGAGGTAATTAAGTTAAAATGTAAAGAATGAGTTAGGGTTTATATAGTTTCTGAAATCTGATTTAAGGCAGTAACTTGTAGTTAATATTCCAAAATTTTAATGACTGAATTTGAGGATGTTTAAAGCATAAAAGTTGTAGATAAATATGTTAATTATATGTCTGTGAAATAAATTTATAAAATTCTAAGTGAGAAAAGAGTTATTGGATAAAAACTATGACTGACCTAGAATTAGGTTTTCTGAAAAATGTTACTGTGTTTTTATTGTAAATAATGATAAAGACGTAATTAGAAGAAGTGTTCAACATTTAAAATGTTCATTTATATCTTATTTATAAGACTTTAAAATGGTTGTTCAATTGGATTTGTAGTTTATGAGATATTAGGTCATAAGTATAGGCTGCCATGAATGACTGTTTAATAGAACATAGGTTACAAAGTTCTATTAATATCAGGACCTTAAAGTTTAAATTTGTCACACCGCAACTCCAGTGGTTGGTGGTACTAGGGAAAGGGTAGGTTTAAGGCCATCATAAACCCGTAGAATACTCATCCTTTATCTCATACATAATACATATCCATAACATATATGGTTATCATTATAATTGTTCATTTCTATGATTCAGGAAATCACCATTCATACATTTACATATATATATCATTATAGAATTTTCTCTTGTTCTTTATCGATTAAAAGATACATCCCACATCAATAAAGAACAAGGGCAGCCTAATTGTAACAGTTCAGACATCAAAATAATATTATCCTCAACATCTAACTATAGAGCTCTAGAGTATACTCTTTTTTCATACAATACCATAATACAAACTGTTGAACATAAAAATATATCTATCTTAAAAGAATTACACAGAGTCTTCTTGGAGGAATGAATCAAGAAGCTCTGTCTTCTATATTAGCTCCTTCTCGAGCTACACTACTACCTGAAATCCACAGAAGATGAGTGAACCTTCAACTCGGTATGATATAAACATGCATAGTATAGATCAAGTCTAAGGAACATAAATATGGAAATATCATAAGATTTAGCTTACAAGAACATAAGCGCTCACAATCGAATAATACTGTCAAATCATATGATAGAACTGCAGAGTGCATCAGTGGCCTTGCTACCTTATTACAACAGAGCGCATCAGTAGCCTTGCTACCTTATTGCAAACATATGCTTGGCCAAGCATATGCCTAGAGCTCATGGTCCCCTCTAGGTGGAACACTGATAAAAACCCTATCAGCTAGGTTCCCAAAGTGCATAATGGGCCAATTAATTTACTCTCATTGGGAAAAGCGTTCTGTACAAAAACATATCATAGGTCATATAATTTGAATTCCATAAGAATCATATTGGTCGCAAGACCATCAACATATAACATAAATTTGTTCAAATTAACAAATAGATCTTATATGAACTGGGTCCAAGGAAGAATGACCAAGTCATTTGCAATATATATGGTAATCACATGGAACAAATTTTTCATTTGCTTAATAACATTTAAGAGAATTTCATAATATAGGTACATAATACAATATTTCAAAATTTGATATTCATATGGATAATTATTAAAAAGGACTAAACATTCAATCTCAAAGAAACAATATGCATATGCAATGTTTATACTTACTTCTATACAAATTTATCCTTGTATTTCCCTCAATAGCTTATTCATTCAATAATCTCCTCTAATTCTTGAGTTCTCTTCTCCTATGGAAGTTTCCCCAAATATTCAAAATTAGGATTTTCCTTAATCAATAATATATAATATGATTCCTTATAATTTAAACATCTTATAGTCTCTATTATGGTTTCCTAACATCAATTTAATTTATTCCTTAAAGAAAAATCTGAAATTCAAAACGTATTTACTATTCACATCACTATTCATCAAATTTCATAAATTTTGATATCTTCCATATTAATCAAAATTAATAGTCTTATTCACTTATAATAAACTCTATATACTTATAAATAACTATTCTAATTACTAGAATTTCTCAATCTAAAGAGCAAATGAAATTTGAAGAAAATTATCTTATTTTTCCCAAAACTGAGTTCTTGAAGAATCTGACTTGAAAATGAGAAACATAGCCTTAGAATGCTCTAATTTAATGATCTAATGCATTAATTCTAAGTATTAATGCATTAGGAATCAAATGGGACACATTTGAGAGAGATAGGAGAAGAAATGAAGAAGAACGAATAAAAGAGAGAAGAAGAAAATCGTGAAAATGGCTACTGGATATCTGGTTAAATAGGCTACTTCCTCTCAATTTCGTTTTCCCAACTCGCTTCGCCAATCCGCTCCGGCAATGCCACTTCGCCAATTGCAACTTTTGCAATCCCACTTCACCAATTGCCGCTTCGGCAAACCCACTTCGCCAATTTTACACTTTGCCAATTGTCGCCTTGGCAATCCCACTTCGCCAATTGCCGCTAGCCTCTAATCATTTCGAAATTGATAAGCTAGCTCGCACTACCAATATCTGCCAAGCTGGAAAACCTTCTTAGCCAACTCTTATTAAACTAGCTCGCAAATGAGTTACAGACATCCAAACTCCCTAATTTTTTTTGTCACTTAAAATAAACACTCAGGGGTCCAACATATCTAAAATTCAAATCAAAAGGATATCTACACAAACTATGGTGAATTTATAAAATTTAAAATAAACACTCAGGGGTCCAACATATCTAAAATTCAAATCAAAAGGATATCTACACAAACTATGGTGAATTTCTAAAATTTACCCTGACTTTACTGCCTAAAATCATCCGAACAGGTCTGATTAATTTCAATCTCAACTGAGCTATACTTATCCAATTCCCCTGAAATTTTATATCTAATAATATAACACATAAAGAAATATTTCTCATGTTTATACTTTTCGCTCATTCAGCCTCAAACATTCCCAGAAAAAAATAAACATTCTCAAGGAGGCATATCTTCTCACACACACAAAATTTCACAAAACCATTTTACAAAGCTAAAGATAAGATATATATCTACAACTTTTATGTTTTATACTTTTTCAAATTATTCCTGTAAAATCCTGACATTGGCCTCACAAAATCCTTCCTGAATACAGATTCTGAATTCCTCAAATCATTAGTCTAACCACAATCAATTCAACAAATATATATATATATATATATATATATATATATATATATATATATATATGACAGGTATTACAATATCTCAAATTCTTTTTTTAAAGATTTGAACAAAAATTCACAAAATTCTACACAAACACAAACTCTGAAATTCAAGTCAAAACAAACAAATCTCACTTCCAAAACAAACATTCCATAACAAATTTTATATACATCAATTCAAGAATTTCAGAACACATACAAGTAAAATAAATCTCAGATGTTACATATATATATATATATATATATATATATATATATATGACAGGTATTACAATATCTCAAATTCTTTTTTTAAAGCTTTGAATATAAATTCACAAAATTCTACACAAATACAAATTCTGAAATTCAAATCAAAACAAACAAATCTCACTTCCAAAACAAACATTCCATAACAAATCTTATATACATCAATTCAAGAATTTCAGAATACATACAAGTAAAATAAATTTCAGGTGTTACATATATAATAATTATTCTTTTCATAAAAATAAAGAAATATTATAAAAATACTTATCACCACCATAAGTGGAATAAAATTATACAAAAATAAGAATAAAAAAGGTGGGCAAAATTTTTAAAGTAAATATTATTGATATGATATAAAAAAATTAATCACATATTTGTAGTATGATAAAATATTTTATTGATATTTATCGAGTATCGTAAAAAAAGAGAAAAAAATATGAATATAAATTTTCTCTCTAACAATGATGACTTTGATTATGATCATATAGATATTACTTGCGTTGATGTGACAAATACTTTTTTTTGAAAATATTGAAAGGGAGAATTGATTTTGATTTGTATATATTGTGAATGGTGCAATAACTCGTACAATTTAAAAAAAATTAAATATTTTTCTTATTTGAAAATGGGTGAGGTAATTGTTTCTGGTAAACTAAAAAATAATTGAAAACTCTAGAAGAGTCAATGTATTATTACAAGAGGAGCAAAATTTCTTATACATAATATATTATTTTCTCCAAAATCTCATAGAAATTTGTTATGTTTTAAAGATATTCACAGTAATGAATATTACATTGAGACGGTAAATGAGAGGAATTAAGAATACTTTCATATTACAAGCATTATTTTTGATAGAAAAATATAATGAGAAATTTTATGTTATTTTCTCTAATTTGTATTATACAAAAATTAATGGAATTGAAGAGAATCTTATAATAAATCAGAAGTTTATATATCCAAATATTTTTATTATCTGGCATGACAAGTAAAGTCATCTTGGTTTAAAAATAATGGAGAAAATGTTGAAAATTCATGTGAAAATCTATTGAAGAACTAGAAGATTTTTAAAATCAATCAATTAGCTTTTGGTCAAAAGCCAGATATTTCTCATCTAAGAATTTTTGAATGTGCGGTATATATCCTAATTACTCTACCACAACGCACTAAGATGAGTCATTAAAAGAGGTTAAAAATATAAATTGGATATAAACCTCCCTAAATAATTAAATATTTTGAGTCATTAATGATGATGTATTTACTACTCGATTTGCAGATTGTTATTTGATAAAATAATATTCCCAGTATTAGGGGAGATAATAAAAGTTGAGAAATACAATAACATGAAATATTTCATTATTATCTAAATCCTGTAACAAAACAATATGAATAAGAAATTCATAAAATAATTTATCTGTAAAATTTAGCAAATCAATTATCGAATGCACTTGCTGATCCAAAATGAGTAACAAAATCTCATATAACAATTGTTAATATTTTAATTTATATTGTCATCCCAGAAGAATAACTTATTAATATTAATAAATTTCAAACACGTTTGAAGCGTAGAAAACTATTAGTTATAAGGATAAAAGATCTTGAAAGAGAAAGAATAAATAATAAAGATAATTTTATTGAAAATACAAATATTAATATAAATACATTTCTTGAAGAAGTACAGATACTTGGAATTAGTAAAAATGAAGATATATTGATAAATTATGTTAGTTATGAAAAAAAGATAAAACCGAAATGAAATGGTTATTGATTACTATTTTGCATATAGTGTAACATATTTTTATGAATGAAAAATGTATGTTCAATAATGTTGAAATAGAGTTGATTGGCCAAAATAGAAAGATGTAATACAAGCAAAATTGGATTCTCTTGAAAAGCGTAAGGTTTGTGGACCAGTAGTCAAAACACCAGAAAATGTGAAACTGTTAGATACAAATAAATTTTTGTGCAAAAAAGAAATGAGAAAAATAAAATTATAAAATACAAAGCAAGACTTGTTGCACAAGAGTTTTCACACAAATCTGGAATCAATTATGAATAAATATACTATTTTGTGATAGATGGAATAATATTTTAATATTTTATTAATATAGTAATTAATGAAAGACTTGATATGCACCTAATAGATGTAGTCACAACTTATCTATATGATTCAATTGATAATGATATTTATATGAAAATCCCTGAATGATTTAAAATACTAGAAAAATATAATTTAAGTTCTCTAGAAATTTATTCAATTAAATTACAAAGATTTTTGTATGGATTAAAATAATTTGGGTTCATATGGTAAAATCGCCTTAATAAATACTTGTTCAAAGTAGAATATAAAAACGATATTATAGATAAATTTATATATGAATTTGCCATAATTATTGTATATATTAATGATTTGAATATTATTGAAATTTCTAAAAAACTTCTAAAAGTAACATATTATTTGAAAAAAAAAATTGAGATAAAAGATCTTAGAAAAATAAAATTTTGTCTCGGTTTAAAAATTGAACATTTAGCAAAAAAAAAAAATTATTTATCAATTAACTTAAACACAAAAGATTTTTTTATGATTTTATATATAAAAAACATTCATTAAATAGTCCAATGGTTGTTCAATCACTTAATATGAATAAAGATTCTTTCCAGTTAGAGAAGATAATAAATAAATCTTTGGTCCTAAAGTATCATATTTTATTCAATAGGTGCACTAATATATTACAAAAGAATGGTGAAATTGGTGTTCAATAAATTCGTTCAAGTGACAATCTAATAGATTTGTTCACTAAGGTATTACCTATTGCAACATTCCAGAAATTGGTTAACAGTATTGAAATGTGACGTCTTAAAGATTTTCAGTGATATTGCAAATAAGGGAGTTTAATATTATTCTTTTTTTTTTTTCTCTTAATCAAAGGCTTTATCACATTGGGTTTTCCTGGTAAAATTTTTAATGAGGCAGTGTGAGAATATTGTACTCTTTTTCCTTTATTAGTTTTTTTCCCACTGAATTTTTACTATTAAGGTTTTAATGAGACATATTCTTTACAAAGACGAACATCCAAGGGGGAGTGCTATAAATATATAAATTATTGTGAATGTCATTTTATCTTTCTTACTATTCCATTATTTTATATGTCCCTTCATATATTTTACTACACCATTACCTAGTGTGTTTATTTGGTATATTATGTTTAGCTTTATTATGTTATTTATAAGATGTAACTTATAGTGAATTTATTTTGTAATTTATGATGGGTTTATATATTGTAACTTATGGTGGAGAGGAACCCTATAAATAAGAGTTTTTATTACTTTGTAAGATACACCAAGAAAATAATAGAAAATTTTATCTTCTATATTCTTATTATTGTTTTTGTTCTTATTTTTATTTTGTTTATTTTTAAAACACAAGCAACTATTATTTACAAAAATTTCAATTTAAAATTTTTTGAAAAAATTCCTACTCTTATGAAAAAAATAAATAAGAACACAATAATATGAAATTAGAAGAGAAAATTTTCTATTATCTTTTTGGTGTTATTCACAAAGTAATATTAACAATTATTTATTGGATTCCTCTCCACCATAAGTTACAATATATAAACCCACCATAAATTACAATAAAAATTCATAATAAGTTACACCTTATAAATAATATAATAAAACGAAACATAATACACTAAATAAATACATCAAGTAATAGTGTAGTGAGATATATAAAGAGACATATAAAATAATGGAGTAGAAAAAAAAAAAAAAAAAGAACATCCACAATAATTTATATATTTAAAACAGTCCCCTTGGATGTCCGTCATTGCAAAGAATATGTCTCATTAAAATCTTACTAGTAAAAATCCAGTGGGAAAAAAAAAACTAGTGAAAGAAAAATAGTACAATATTCCCACATTGCAAATAGTACACTGCTTCATTAAAAACTTTATCAGGAAAATCCAATAGGAAAAAATCTTTGGTTAAGGGAAAAAGAGTATAGCAATAAACTCTCCCTATTTGTAATATCACTCAAAATCTTTAAGGCATCACATTTCAATACTATTAACCAAATTCTTGTATGTTGCAGTAGGTTAGTAAACAAATCTGTTAGATTGTAACTTAAATGAATTTATTAAATACTAATTTCACCATTTTTTTTAGATATATTAATGTGTATATTGCATAAGATATGGTATTTCAGAACCAAAGATTTCTTTATTATTTTATTTATCTGGAAAGAGTTTTTAGTCACATAAAGTGATCGAGTAACCATTGGACTATTCAATGAAAGCTCTTCAAGAATTTCAATAATATTTAAATTATGTCAAATTTAGATGTGAACTTCTTTATAAAAATATATAGACAAATATGATTATTTTTACGTCTTACTTTTAACAAGTATTCACTGAGGCGATTATATCACATGCATCAAATTGTTAAAATTCATACAAAGATCTTTGTAATTTAATTCAATAAATTTCTCGAGAAATTGAATTATATATATATATATTTTTTTTGCATTTTAAATCCTTTAGGGATTTTAACATAAATATCATCATCAAGTGATCCATGTAGATAAGTAATCACAATGTCCATTAGCTGCATATTAAAATTCATACTTATTGTCATACTGATCAAGTAACATAATGTAATACTATCTATTACGGGAGAATAAGTTGCATCATAATCGATGTTGGGTCTTTGTGAAAACTCTTGGGCCACTAACCTCGCTTTATAACATACCACCTCATTAAATTCGTTGTGTTTTCTTACAAATACTCATGTATCCTATAGGGATAATATTTCTGGGTGTTCGGACAACAGGTTCAAAAACACTACGTCTATTAAACAAGTTTAGTTTAGTCTTAATTGTCTCCTTCCATTCATTCCAATCTGAACGCTTTTTACATTTATGAATGGTCTTAGGTTCTGGATCCAGATAATATCTTGAGAAAGAAAGAGCTACTACGAAAACAAATGAATCATCGACAATAATTGCAATTTTATCATATATCTCTCTCGCATCAATATAATTAATTGCAACTTCTATGTTAACGTCAACCAAATCCTCGTCGTTTCCAATGACAATAGGATTTGACTGTTCTCTATTCCTGGGATTATTGCATTGGGTCGCCGCACTTATTTCACCGGGTTTTCTTTCTTCAGGATTAACCTCTTCAGGAGGCACAATGAGTGATTTTTTTTTCCACAGATTTATGTCTTTAGCCTTTGTAGGTCATCCACGCTTCTGATGTTGACTAGACTCAAACACGTTTTCTCCCATGGGGATCTTTACTCTAGGTGGTGCATTTTCTATAGAAATATAGGACTTAATCACTCCTTTGTGATCAATAAATATATATGGCAATTTACTTGCTAATTTTTGCAAGTTAATGATCTTTTGAACTTCAAGTTTAGTCATACTTGTACGTGGATCAAAATCATTCATTTGGTTTTTCTTCTAGGAAATTTATCAGTATTCTTTAAGCTTCTGGCTTTCTCCCCCCCTAATGCTAAGAAATGTGACTCATCAAATATGCAATCAACGAACCGAACAGTAAACAAGTCCTCGTCAGGGGCTCCAATTACTTAATTATAGACGGGGATTCAAATCCCATGAAAATGCCCAACCTCCGTTGAGGCCCCATTTTTGAACGTTGTGGAGGTGATATAGGAACATACATAGCACAAAAAAAAATGTGCATATGAAAAATATCGGGTTCATATCCTCATACAAGCTAAATTGGGGAGTATTATAATGATATGAGATTGAATATGATAAAACGATCACATAAATAAATAATTATATTATATAAAAATTAATATATTTTTGAATAATATAAAGGAAATTATTATATTTTTTAATAATTTATTCACATCAAATATAAAATAATCACATGTCATATATTTTGAATATTATTCCCATATTTCATCCTCAAATATCAGATATAACATAGTATGGTCTATTATTGATAATATAATGTAGAAGAGTTTATGTATCACACCCCGACTCCAATGGTGCGACGGTCTTATGGCAAGGGTAGGCTTAAGGCCACCATAAACCCATAGAACACTCATATCCTAGATCTCATTCATATTACATATTCATATCAAATATAGGTATCATTACTAATATTCATTTCTATAGTTCATGAAATCATAATTCATACATTTATATTTATCATTATATAATTTCCTCTTGTTCCTTACTGATCAAAACATACATCCCACATCACTAAGGAATAAGAGCAGTCCAAAATGTAACAATTCATACATCAAAATAATATCATCCTTAATAACTAACTACGGAGCTCTAGAGTATACTCCCACTACATACAGTACTATAGTACAATTCAATGGATATATACACATCAAAATAATTACAGTGGAGACTTCTTGGAGGAATAAATCAAGAAGCTCGGTCTTCTATATTAGCTCCCTCTCGAGCTACACTATCACCTGAAATCCACAGAAGAGGAGTGAGTCTTCAACTCAGTAAGATATGAATATGCAATGTAAAGAAATATATCAATCCCAAGGAAAGGCAAATCCAAAGAACATGGGTAAGAAAATATTATATGGTTATGCTTACAAGAAAGGAAGTGCTCACAATCGAATAGCACTATTCAATCACATGATAGAACTGTAGAGTGCATCAGTAGCCTTGCTACCTATCACAACAGAGCGCATTGGTAGTCCTTGCTACCTTATCGCAAATGCATGCTTGGACAAGCATACGCCTAGAGCTCATGGTCCCCTCTAGGTGGAACATTGATAAAAACCCTATTAGCTAGGTTCCCAAAGTGCATAATGGACCAATGAATTTACTCTCATTAGGAAGAGCGTTCTGTTCATAAGGTCATATGGTTGCAATCTCACAAGAAACATATTGGTCACAAGACCATCAATATATAAAATAAACTTAGTCAAGTTAACAAATAGTTTTCATATGAACTTGATCTAAGAAAAGATAACCAAGTTATTTACAATATATATACATGGTAATCACATGAAACAAATTGTCATTTTGGTTTGAGAATATCTTGGAAATTTCAATTGATAGATCAGAAATACAATATCATATAACATATGAATCATATATGTGAATATTAGGAAAGCTTGGACAAGTCATCTCAAAGAAACAATAAGCATATGCAATGTTCATACTTACCTCAAAACAACTTATCCTCAGTTACTTGTACAATTAATAATTCTCCTTTACTTTCTTGAATCCTCTTTTCCTATGACATTTCCCCAAATGTTCAAAATTATGGTTTCCTCAATCAATAATACATAACATGATTCTCTATAATTTTAATCATCTTACAGCCTATATGATTGTTTCCTATCATCAATTTAATTAATCTCTTAAGAAAATATGAAGTTTAAGAATTTGCTTACTATTTATGTTATTATTCATCAAGTTCCATAAATTTTGATATCTTAAATATAAATCAAAATTAATAGTCTTAAATACTTATAATAGAGTCTATATACTTATATAGATCTATTCTATTTATTAAAAATTCTTACTCTAAAGAGAAAATAAAGTTTGGAGAAAATTACCTTATTTTTTCCAAAACTGAGTTCCTGAAAAATCTGACTTGAAAATAATGATCACAGCCTTAAATGCTCTATATTAAAGATTTAATGCATTAATTTCGAGTATTAATGCATTAAAAGCAATCAGGACAGATTTGAGAATTATAGGAGAAGAAACGAGAATGAACAAAGAAAAGAGAAGAAGAAGATATCGTGAAATAGCTACTGCATCTCCTCTTGAATAGACTACTACTTCTCAGCTTTCCACTTCACCAATATCTCTTCCCATAATCCACCTCGCCAAACTCGCCTCGCCTAACTCCACTTCGCATATGCCACCTCGGCAATGCCTCTTCGCCAAACTCGCCTAACTCCACTTCGCATATGCCACCTCGACAATGACTCTTCTCAAAACTTGCCTCGCCTATGTAATATCTTCCATTTTGTAGTATTTTTATTGATTTTGTATGTTTGGAGAACCTATTAAAATTTTAATGAGAATGTTGAGAATTTCAGAAATTTCTGTTTGGATTGCTGCAGTATTTTGGAATGATCATTTCATGTTCTTAAAGACAAAATTTGGTAAAGTGTAAAACATGAAAGTTGTTATTTTATGTCTTATATATAATTTTGTAAAATGGTTTGGCAAAATTTTGTGTATGTGATGAGTTGTGTCTATTTGAGTAATGCTGGTCTGGTTGAGAGTTTCTGCAGGGATGCAGTGTCTATTTGGAATTACTGAGAATGACTAAGGTGGAATTAGCAAGAGGTGTAAACATGAAAAATGTTCTTTTGTGTATTGTGAAGATGGATGTAAAATTTCAGAATTTTTGGATAAGTATATCTCAGTGGAGAGTGATTTGTATCAAGATTGTTCGGTTAGATTTTGGGGCAGGAGTCTGGGTGACTTTTGGAGAGTCACTACGGTCAAGGTGTTGGTTATTTTGATTTGAAATTTTAATATGTTGTGCTCCTACATACTAATTGTAAGTAATAAAAAGAATTAATAAGTTTGGATATTTGTAGCTCATTTGCGAGCAGGCTAAGTGCGGGATATTCAGGCAGGAATTTTAACTTAGAAGAATTGGTTATGGCGAGCCAGCAAAGTGCGAGGAAGCATTTTACGACGTGGCATAATGGCGAAGTGGCGAGGTGAGTTTTTTCGAAGTGGCAATTCACGAAGAGGAAGTTGGCGAAGAGCTTAGGCGAGAAGAGATTTGGCGAAGAGGCTAAGACGAAGAGAGTTGGCGAAGAGGCTAAGGCGAAGAGCTTTGGCGAAGAGGATTTGACAAAGAGAGTTGGCGAAGAGAAAAGGCGAAGAGCTTTGGCGAAGAGGATTAGGCAAAGAGCTAAGGCGAAGTGGCTATTCGAGAAGAGGCGAAGAAGTATTGTCGAGGTGGCATATGTGAGGAAGAGTTGCGAGGAGAGTCTGGCGAGGCAGCATACGCGACGTAGCATATGCGAACTGAAAGGTGCGAGGTCGCATTGCCGGATCAAGTTTGGCAAGCTGGATTAGGCGAGGGAGTTTTGCCGAGGCAGCTTGGCAAGCTGGGCAGTAGCCTATTTAACCCCAGCACCCTCAGCAATGATTTTCACGATTTTTCCCTTCTTCCTTCTTTTGTAAATTCAGTTTTTTTCTCAGATTTGTTCCATTTTATATTCTAAGGCATTAATACTCAGATTAATGCAATAAACTTCTAGATTAGTCTATATTAAGGCAAAATCATCAAATTTGAGCAGTATTTGCAAAAATCACAGTTTGAAGGAAATAAGGTAAATTTTCTTCCTGAGCTATTTTCTTTGAATTTATTTAAGTCTATGGGTTAGGATAATTAATACTGGGTATCCAGAATTTATTGTTAGTGATTTGAAGCTATTAATGGTAATTAATGTGGGAGAAATCTGTTGGGTGAAACTACCATGAACAGTAACTCCGAAAATTTAATGCAAATTAAATGTAGTTTTCTTTAAGAGATAAATGAAATGGTTGTCGAGAATTAGGAATAGAGACTCTATGATAATTAATTATTAGGAAATCATGTTGAATATTATTGGTTTGGAGAAACCCTAATTTTTATATATTTGAAAAATTTCTTAGGAGAAGAAATTTGAATTGATTGAGGAATTAATTAAGCAGAATTCTAAGAGGAATTAAGAGAAATTTGTGTAAGAGGTAAGTATGAACATTCTATTTGATTATCGTTCATTGGAATTAAAATAACCAAAATATTCTTACATTGATTATCCTTTTGCAAATATTTATATACTTGAACTATGTGAATGGCTTGATCAATATTCTTGGGTCAAGTTCATATGTTTCTTGCTTGTAAACCCGATTTGAATAATGTTATATGATGATGGTCTTGAGACCAATATGCTTCTTATGATTTTGAAACCTATGACCCATGGATAGAATGCTCTTCCCAATGAGAGTAAATTCATTGGTCCATTGTGCACTTTGGGAGCCCAGCCGATAGGGTTTTTATCGGTGTTCCACCTAGAGAGGGCTAGGAGCATGCCTGGCCAAGCATGTGTGCACGTTGAGGTAGCAAGGCTACCGATACGTATGTTATGATATGTGATCAGTTCTGCCATATGAGATTTGATAATGTCATTCCTTGTGGGCATTATATGTTATAAATATGAACCATGATTTGAATTTGACACGATTTGATATAGCCAAATTATTATGAAAACCACATTTCTTTCAGTAAAGCTCATGACCTCTTTCATGCCTATATGTATAAGTATTTGTTCATGACCATGATTCAATATTCAGTTCTTATTGTATAATATTCATATCTTACTGAGTTGAAGGCTCACTCCTCTTATGTGGATTTCAGGTGATAGCTTAGCTCGTGAAGGGGCTAATAGAGAAGATCGGGCTTCTTGACTTATTTACTCCAAGAAGCTTCATTGTAATTATTCTTTTGAGATATTTGGTATACTTATTAATGGTATTATGATACAATATGTATTGGAGTATACTCTAGAGCTCTGTAGTTAGTCTTTCGAGGATACTTACTCTTATTCCTCAATGATGTGAGATGTCTCTTTTGATCATTAAGGAATAAGAGAGAGATATGAAATGATAATAGAAAAGATATGATTGATGTTAAATTATATGTATGAAAATAATCATTGTATGAAAATGTATGATGTTGAACTTGATAGAATGGTATATGAGATTCATGATTTGTGAGTTCTACGGGTTTATGGTGGCCTTAAGCCTATCCTTGCCCTAGGACCGTCGCACCACTGAAGTTGGGGTGTGACAGAGGTGGTATCAAAGCTCTAGGTTTACAATCCTTAATATAGAAGATAAATAGAGATGCATGAGCACTAGTATAAGTGTTGATTAAGGTAACTACGGAGCATAGGATCATGTCTCGTCCAGTTGTGTCTTCCTTTGATATGTATATCTATGTTAAGTGTGCGTAGTGAGTCTGATGTGTTTGTTCTTCTTATCAATATCGAGATGCCTCCATGTCGAGGAAGAGGACGAGGTCAAGGCCGTCCTAGGTGGGAATTTCCTTCTGAAGAGGGTTCAGTATGAGGGAATCGAGGAGATGAGGTTCCTCCTGTGCCACCAGTAGATGTGGCTAATATGGCGTAGCAGTTAGATCAGCTGCAGAGGAACTATAAGGTATTAGCTGAGTTTATTACTCAGCAGAGGCAGCAACAGGCTCCTCCTGTTCAAGCAGTTTCAGAGATTCTAGTTCCTCCACCCCCGCCTGCAGTGGTACATCAAATTGAGGAAGTATCTTTTGAGAAGTTTCTAAAGTTCAAGCCTTCAGAGTATCGAAGTGAGGTGGATCCTACAGATTTTCTGAAAGAGATAGAGGAGAAGATTCAGATTTTGAGGATACCTGATAAGAGGGCAATTGAGTTTGCTGGTTATTTGATAAAAGCTGAAGCGAAGGACTGGTTTAAGAGAAGCATTTCTGGTATGCTTCAAGATAATGAAGAATTATCATGGGAGAGGTTCAGAGAAATGGTCCTTGATGAATTTCTTCCGGAGAGCATAAGGGATGCTAAAGCTATGGAGTTTGAGAGGTTAGTTCAGACTCCAGGTATGACAGTTTCAGAATATCCAAAGAAGTTCAACCAACCGAATAAGTTTGCTCCAGCCCTCGTGCCTTCAGAAGCGGCATAGATTTAGCGGTTTCGTTGGGGATTGGTGGCTCCGTTGTTTAAAGTCTTGGCTGCTCTTGAGTTTGATTCCTGTTCCAAGTTAGTGGATAAAGCAAGAGTGATTGAGAACAGAGAAATGGAAGCTAGATCCGAGAGAGAAGAAAAGAAGAAGGCTAAGATTGGAAGCTCTTATAGGCAGGACAGTGGGGTGAAGAGTATGAATGTTGTGCCTCAGTTAGTTGTTAGAGGGGGATTTAAAGGGTCATCAGGGAGATTTCAGCCGAGACCGAATCCCTCCAGATTTGTTCCTCAAGTGAGCCACAATGCAGCCAGTTCAGCACCACTTAGGACTAATCCTTCTTGTCCTACTTGTGGTAAGCTTCACAGAGGACCCTATTTCTATGCATCAGGTGCATGCTATGGATGTGGACAGCATGGTCATCTTCTTAAGGATTGTCCATAGCCTTCTTTTGGAATTAGGCATCAGGCTTCTTAAGCTACAGTTCAGATAAGCAGAGAGAGGAGCATGGGTCAGCAGCTAGGAAGAGATAGAGGTAATTTGGTCAGAGCTACTGAAGCTGGCAAAGGATCAGGTCAGCATGAGTCACAGGCTTCTGGATTAGCTTTGATGGGTCGAGGCAGAGGGAGAGTTTTTGCCTTGGCACAGCTTGAAGCTCAAGCATCCAACACTGTGGTTACAGGTATTCTTCCGATTCAAGCCTTGAATGCTAGAGTTTTGTTTGATTCGGGAGCTACGCATTCATTTGTATCATCCTGCTTTGCTAAGAAGTTGCATGTGCCTTGTGTTTT
>CANXYC010313048.1:0-14293 GCA_948193065.1 Aleurites moluccanus | reverse complement strand
AAGAAATTGAATGTGCCATGTGAATTACTTAAGAATGCTTTGGTAGTATCGACTCCTTTAGAGGAAGAGATTGAAGTTCATGATTTTTATCCATCTTGTGTGGTTAGCATAAGTGGTAAGAGTTTAGAAGTAGATTTGATTGTGTTACCTGTGTTAGAATTTGATGTGATTTTGGGCATGGATTGGTTGTCCAAGTATTATGAAACCATCGATTGTAATGAGAAGAAGTTAGTCTTCAAGCCACCTTCGGGTGAGGAGTTTGAGTTCCAAGGGGAACGGAGTGAAGTACCATATAATATAATATCAACCTTAGGGGCGAAGAGATTGATGAAGAAGGGATGCCAAGGATATTTGGCTTATGTCCAAGATACTCAAAAAGAAGTAAAAGGTTTGGAGCAGATTCCTGTTGTTAACGAGTTTCTGGATGTATTTCCTGAAGAGTTACCTAGTTTTCCACCAGACAGAGAGGTGGAATTTGGTATTGAGTTACTATCTGGTACAAATCCGATTTCTATTCCTCCATATCATATAGCACCAGTAGAATTTAGAGAGTTAAAGACTCAATTACAAGATTTGCTTGACAAGGGATTCATCAGACCTAGTAGTTCACCATGGGGTGCACCTGTACTCTTCGTGAAGAAGAACAATGGTTCTATGAGATTATGCATAGATTACAGACAACTCAACAAAGAAACTATCAGGAATACGTATCCTTTGCTAAGGATAGATGATTTATTTGATCAGTTGTAGGTTGCAAGTCATTTCTCTAAGATAGACTTGATATCAGGTTACCATCAATTGAGGATTCAGAATGAGGATGTGTTAAAGATAGCTTTCTGAACAAGATATGGTCACTATGAATTTCTAGTATTACCATTTGGATTGACTAATGCACCAGCTGCATTTTTGGACTTGATGAACCGGGCCTTCAAGCTATTTTTTGACAAGTTTGTTATTGTGTTTATTGATGACATTCTTGTGTATTCTAAGAGTGAAGAGGAGCATAGGGAACATCTTAGGATTGTGTTGCAGAGTTTGAGAGAGCATCAGTTGTTTGCTAAACTTTCAAAGTGTGAGTTTTGGCCTGAGAGTGTGGGCTTTCTAGGGCATATAGTGAGCAAGGATGGGCTTGAAGTTGATCCTAGGAAGGTGGATGCAATTCTTAGTTGGCCTAGACCCATAAATGTTTCAGAAGTTAGAAATTTCTTGGGTTTGGTAGGCTACTACATAAGATTTGTTCAAGACTTCTCCAAGATTGCAGCTCCTTTGAGTAAGCTTACCCAAAAGCAAGTGAAATTCTTATGGACAGATGTATATGATAAGAGTTTCCAAAAGTTAAAGACTTCTCTCACCACGACACCTATCTTAGCTTTGCCGTCTAGTGAAGGAGGATATGCGGTGTATTGTGATGCATCAAGAATAGGGCTTGGTTGTGTGCTTATGCAGCATGGTAGGGTAATAGCCTATGCTTCTAAACAGTTGAGGAAGCATGAGGTGAATTATCCAACACATGATCTTGAGATGGCTGCAGTTGTGTTTGCCTTGAAGATATGGAGACATTATATGTATGGAAAGAAGTGTGAGATCTTCACAGATCACAAGAGTTTGAAATATATACTTCAGCAAAAATATCTTAACCTCAGGCAAAGAAGATGGGTTGAATTGCTTAAGGATTATGACTGTGAAATCTTATACCATCCAGGAAAAGCTAATGTAGTGGCAGATGCATTGAGTAGGTAGTCTTTGGGAAGTTTAGCCCATATCCAAGTGAGTAGAAGATCATTAGTGAGGGAAGTGCAGACATTGCATGATATAGGAATTATTTTAGATTTGTCATATTTAGGAGTGCTTTTAGCATATTTTCAAGTCAAGTCGCTTCTCATTGATCAAATTAGAGAAGCTCAAGACAAAGATCCTTAGTTGGTGAAGCTAAAGAATAATGCGGGATCAGAGAAAGCTCTAGGATTTATTGTGACTGACGGCATGTTGAGACATGGTAACAGGTTATGTGTTCTAGCAGTTGATGGTTTGAGGGATATGATTCTTAAGGAAGCACATCATGCCAAGTATAATGTGCATCCACGTGCAACGATGATATACCATGACATTAAGAATACTTATTGGTGGAGCAGAATGAAAAAGGATGTAGCTGAGTTTGTGGCAAGATGTTTGACTTACCAACAAGTGAAATTTGGGCATCAGAAACCTTCGGGACTACTTCAACAGTTACCTTTGCCAGAATAGAAATGGGAGAGAATAACCATGGACTTTGTTGTAGGGTTGCCAAGGACTTCAAATGGGCATGACTCAATATGAGTAATTATTGACAGATTGACAAAATTAGCTCACTTTTTGCCAGTCAAGACAACCTACACAGCTTCTCAGTATGCACAGATATATATTGATGAGGTAGTGAGACTCCATGGAATACCAATCTCCATCATATTTGATAGAGGTACCCAGTATACTTCAAGGTTTTGGCAGAAATTACAAGAGTCTTTGGTTACTCGACTTGATTTCAGCACAGCTTTTCATCTGCAGACTGATGGGCAGTCAGAGAGAACTATCCAAACTCTAGAAGATATGCTAAGGATGTGCATTCTAGATTTTGGAAGAAATTGGGATAAGCACTTGCCATTGATAGAATTTACCTATAACAATAACTATCACTTGACGATTCAGATGTCTCCCTATGAAGCTTTATATGGTAGAAGGTGTAGGTCTCCTTTGTGTTAGGATGAAGTGGGAGAGAAACATATTGAAGGGCCTGAATTGATTCATTATACAGCAAAGAAGGTTCCACTCATAAGGAAAAATTTGAAGACAGCCTTCAGTCGACAAAAGAGTTATGCAGATCCGAGAAGGAAAGACCTTCAGTTTGTAGTTGGAGACTTAGTATTCTTAAAGGTCTCACCTATGAAAGGAATCTTAAGGTTTGGCGAGAAGGGCAAGTTATCTCCAAGGTACATCGGACCATTTGAGATTTTAGATAAGGTTAGAGAGGTTTCATATAGGTTAGCCTTGCCACCAAATTTGGACTGTGTGCATCCAGTATTTCATGTGTCAATGTTTCAAAAATATGTGGCAGATTCTTCTCATGTGTTGCAAACTCAAGCAGTAGATCTTCAGTAAGACTTGACTTATGAAGAGTTTCCTATGGCAATTGTTGATAAAATGATCAAAAAGTTAAGGAACAACGAGATAGAAATGGTTAAGGACTTATGGAAGAGTCAAGTAATGGAAGAGTGCACTTGGAAAAGTGAGCAAGTTATATGAGCTAAGTATCCCCACCTATTTTAAAATTAAGGTAAGTTCTTTAAATTCAAGGATGAATTTATTTAAGGGGGGAAGAATGTAATACCTGTTAATTTTTTTATGCCTGGTTGTTGAGATGATTGTGAATAGATTAATGTTTTGAGAATTTCAGATTTGTGTTTGGGAAGGATATTGTGAGTCAGTTTTCATGAATGTAAAGGAATAATTTGGAAAAGTGTAAAATATAAAAGTTGTAGATTTATATCTTATCTTTAAGTCTGTAAAACCATTTTGTAAATTTTGTGTGTGTGAGGAGATATGCTTCCTCAACCAGAACTTATATAGTTCGCTATTCCTTGCCGAAAGTCTGAGATTGTTTGTTTATTTTGAGAATGTTAGGTGTTGAGTGAGTCAAAAGTGTAAAAACTAAAAATGCTCCTTTATGTATTATATAGATGGTTATAAAATTTTAAGGAGATTGGAGAATCTTAGTTCAATAGAGAGCTAATTGAATCAGAACTGCTCGGATAGTACTTGGAGAGTAAAGTCAATGTAAAATTTAGAAATTCACCATAAATTGTATAGATCTCCTTTTGATTTGAATTTTGGATATGTTGGACCCCTATATGTCTATTTTAAGTGACAAAAAGAATCAAGGATTTTAGATTTATTTATCTCATTTTCAATCTAGTTTAGTGCGAGTTGACGAAGAAGGTTTTCCAGCTCAACAGAAATAGGAAATGCGAGCTGGCTCCTCGATTTCGAGGTGGATAGAGGCTGATCAAGATGGAGAGGTAAACATGAAAGTTGTAGCCCCATGTGTCTAGTTTATCTAAGAAAAATAATCGAGACATTTAGACTTCTTTATCTATCTCGCGAGCTATTTTAGTACGAGGTGGCTGGCAAGGTAGGATTCCAGCTCGCCAAAATGGAAAACACAGTGAAGCAGGTCCAAATTTGAAAATTCACCATAAATTGAGTTAGACACCTTTTTAGCTGAATTTTGGATATGTTGTAGCATCAGATGTCTAGTTTAAATGTCAATAAAAAGTGAGATAATTGGAGTTCTCTAACTCAAAATCGGGCTGGATTAGTGAGAGTCACCGAAGAAGAATTTAGCGAAGTGGGATTGGCGAAGTGAGATTGGGGAAGTGGAAATTGGCGAAGAGAAAATTGGCGAAGTGAAAATTTGGCGAAGTGAAAATTGGCATAGTGGAAATTGGCGAAGTGGAAATTGGCCAAATGGAAATTTGGCAAAGTGAGATTGGCGAAGTGGAAATTAGTGAGGAAGGATTTAAGTGAGGTAGTAGCTTATTTAAAAGAGAGTAGTAGCCATTTTTGCAGTCACGATAACTTCTTCTCTTCTCTTTCTTTCTTCTTCATTTCTTCTCCTATATCTCTCCAATCTATTTCGTTTGTTTTCTAATGCATTAATACTCAGAATTTAGGGCATTAAATCATTAAATTATCACACTCAAAGGCTTCAATCATCATTTTCAAGTCAAAATCCTTCAAGAACTCATTTTTAGGGAAATAAGGTGATTTTCTCCAAACTTCATTTTCTTTTTAGATTAAGATTTGGTTATTTATGAGTTATATAGAACCTATTATGAACATTTAAGGCTATTAATTATGGTTAATATGGAAGATCCAAGAATTTATGAATTTTGATGAATAGTGACATGAATAGTAATTATATTCTTAATTTTCAAATTTTCTTTAAGAGATGAATTAAATTGATGTTAGGAAAAAATAATAGAGACTATAAGATGGTTAAAATTATAAGGAACTATATTATGTATTATTAATTGAGGAAACCCTGCTATGTAGAATTTGGAAATTTTGATTAGGTTTGGACCATTCAAGGAATTGATGATAATTTTCATTTAAGCAAGTGTTTAGCTTAATTGTGAAAAGTTTTGCTAAGAGGTAAGTTATAAATTTCATAATGTATATTTTCTCCTTATGAGATAAATTGTTAAATATTCATATACGTTCTTTATGATGTGAAATTCTTATTTGATAACCACCTTAATGTAATCATTATATAAGAATGACTTGGTTATTTTTCTTGGACCAAGATCATGAACAAGCCTTTGATATGAATGTTAAATAGTCTCTTGACCAAATTCAAATTTTTGAAAATACCTTATTATAATGATCCTTTGATATACATATGTATAGAATGCTTTTCCTAATGAGAGTAAATTCATTGGTCTATATGCACAATGGGAGCCCTGCTGATAGGATTTTTATCAGTATTCCACTTAGAGGGGGCCATGAGCTCTAGGCACATGCCCTTGCAAGCATATGTGTTATGTTAAGGTAGCAAGACTACTGATATGTTATGATATGATATTAGTTCTATCTATATGTGATTTGATAATGTCACTCTTCGCAGGCATTCTTATGTTCTAAATGAGAACCATGATTTAATCTATGATATGATTTGATAGTGCTATTTGTTGTAAGCACTTATATTCTTTTTCAAGTACAAGCATAAGATGCTTTCATGCCCCAGTATATGTATATGTATATGTATATGTTCCTGACGTCTTCGCAAGAAGTTTGGATGTAATTATTTTGGATATTATTTTGTTATGTATATGTATAATCATGTCTATTGAGAAGTATTCTCTTAGAGCTCCATAGATAAATATGTAATAATTTTGTTTTTGTTGCTATGGATGGCATTTGTGGACTCTCATTTGTTCCATATTGATGTTAGATCTATCTTTTGATCGGTAGGGAACAAGTGGAGATGTCATGATATAAAATGATGATTTATAAGATATGATGTTTTGTATTGGCTAAATATATGTTATTATGTATGAGATAGGTTTAGTTAAGGGTTCTACGAGTTTTTGGTGGCTTTGTGCCTACCATTGCCGTAAGACCATCACACCGATGGTGTTGGGGTGTGACAAAAACTCGCCCTTTAGTGGATTAACATTTTCAAGTCAGAAGTAAAGTGTAGCGGTTCTGAGGTCTCATTCTTTTTCAAAGGAACTAGACTTCCTTTCTATGTAAATATCTTTAAACATTATTATTTTGTTATATGTTAGATGCTCCATGGTTAATTAGATTAGTTAGTAGTTACTGTGTATAATATGTAGATAAATAATGTAAATTAATTAGTATACTATGGATTATATAGTTAAATGTTTAATAATTGTTTGAAATATGAAAAATACATGTTGGAGTTGAGATGGGAATGGAGTATGAAAATCGGTGGCTAATGAGTTTATAGTAGGGGTTCTACTGGTGTTGGTTATATAGGCAGGTCCCACACCCTAGGACTGTCATATTCTATTTTTGGGACGTGACAAAAAAGGTCTTGTCTCACCTTACGAGAGGACTTTGTTGTCTTATTAGAGGTCTTTGGGTGCCTTGCATAAAGGTTTTTGTTTGCCTAATGAAAGGTCTTTTAGAATCTCATGGAAAGGTTTTATCTTGCCTTACAAGAGAACTTGGTGACCTTATTAAAAGTCTATATAGGTGCCTCACATATAAGTCTCTTTTTGCTTCATAAAGGTCTTATATAGCCTCATGGAAAGATCTAATCTTTCCTTATGATAGAACTTGTTTATCTTGTTAGAGGTCTTTGGGTGCCTCTTATAGATGTCTTTGTTTGCCTCATGAAAGATCTTATGAAGCCTCGTAGAAAGGTCTTATCTTGCCTTATAAGAGGACTTGATTATCTCGTTAGAGATCTTTATATGCCTTGAAAAAAGGAATTTGTTTGTCTCATGCAAGGTCTTACGAAGTCTCATAGAGAGGTCTTATCTAGCCTTATAAAAGGATTTGTTTGCCTTGCATACTTGCCTATAGTTTACTAGGTCTTATTGTGCCTCATATGGATTTTTGCTTAGAGTTTATTAGGTTTTTCGCATCTTACATAGAGGTCTTTTTGCCTTGTGGTCTTTGCCTAGAGTTTACTTGGTTTTATTATTCCTAATATGGACTTTTGTTTAGGGTTCACTAGGTCTTATTGTGTCTTATTTAAAAGTCTATATATCTTGCAGTTTTATGCCTAGGTTAACTAGATCTTATTGTGCTTCACGTGGAGGTCTTCTGCCTTATGATCTTTCTCCTAGATTTAATATATGCTCCTCTCGAGCATCATTACACTAAGCTTTTTGTGAGAGATAATTCTTTTATTACTTTTTTACATATAGTGTTTATAGATAATTCTTTTATTACTTTTTTACATAGAGTGTTTATAAACAGCCCAGTCCGCCTAACCCGATCCAATCCAATTCAACCCATAGTTAAACTGCGGTTTAATAAGCATTGTGGGTTGGGTTAGTTCAAAATTTTTCAATTTGCATTCTATGGGTTGGATTGAATGTTGCATATGTCAATCCGCAAATTGACCCAACCCAACCCGCAATAATATTTATATTTAATCAGCCTATATATATTTATTAAGCATAAGCCTAAGTTAAAAAACTTGACTTGTATTGGCCCATTTACAATAAGCCTATGTAATGAATTGACTAAACCCAACATACTGCCCTTTCTCTTTTTTCTTTGTCTACTAATTTTTTTTTTGTATAAAATGTTGTCATTTTGTACCTAAACCCTAACCTCTCGTTTCTCTCTTATTTGTCGCCTCTCTCTCTTAGTTTCCTTGGATTTGCTATGTTCTTCAGGTTAAAATTAGGGCTCTGCTATTCTTCTTTTCCCGGAAAAAAAATTTCAATCGGGTAAAAAAGCTAACACGTACTTGTCTTCTCTTTTTTGTTTTTTTCCTTTATCTCTTTCAAATGAGCTGGTGTTGTTTGGTTGCAAGGAATATGTAGTAAAAGAAGAGAAAAATCAATATTTGATCTCAATTCTAACATTTTATGTATGTCAAGTGAATAAAAAGTAGTTCACTACTTTGTTTGGTTTATATTTTACCTTTTTGTTCCTATTCTATGAATAGTTTCTTAGAGAGTCAAATATTCCAATTTTTTTATCTGTTTCTATTAGGATTATGACTCGAAATACTAATGGGACATGAAAGAAAACCTTATATTATTTTGTTTGTGAGAAATATTCCTCATTTGAGTGGAGGATTATTTCCTTTATGAAGTAAAATTCCTATATGGATGAGAATCCTTATTGAGTTAGGATTGATAGTGAGTAATATTATAAATAGGAGAATCATAGGAGAAGTTCTTTGACTTTTTCCAATTGGCTATTGCCTAATAGTTGATTGTGTGGTGTATGATGAGTCACAAAATGTATCGATAGAGTGCATTTGTAATGAGTGACAATATTGTGAGAGGGTTTGCAATTTTGTTCATTCAAAAATTGTAATATGTTGATATAGTTGATTATCCTTTTGATGAAATGTGGATTTAAGTCTATTGAGAAACGAAACTACATTAAAATTTATTTGTGTTATTTTTCTCTTTTCTTAACGTTGTGCTTATAACTCTGAATTTTCCTTAACAAGTGACATTAGAGCTATTGGTTCTTGTTCTAGGGTTCAAGAGTTATTTTTCAGGAAAGAGAAAAACATTAAAGTTGAAATTTTTGTAAATGGAGAAGATGATGAAGAGCGAAAACACCTCAATTTGAAGTCATGTATTAGTTAGGAAGAAGTTTTGAAAAAGGAAAAAATATAGAAATGGTTATACATAAAATCATTGTCCAAAATTGAAGCTTGAAGACTTGAAGAATTTGAAGAAGTTACCAAAAGAAAAAAGAAAAAGAAAAAGAATAGAGAGATGAGAACAAGTTGAAAATTGATGAAGATGATTTCTTGAATTAATATGATATGATAAGTCTTTTGATTGAGGTGAAGCTCTAAAATGTAAATTTGATACTTGAAGACCTTTAAAGATTGTATGGTTGAAGGATTTTGAAGCAAGGTAGAGACTGTTGGGACTTGTAACACCCTAGAAGTTTCATATTTATACTTAGGAGCCTAAAGTGTGCACTAATAGGAGATTTATTTTTATTTAAGTATAAGAATCTTATATGGTTAATTAAATAATCAACACCTTATCTTAAAATCTCTATTAACTTGATAAAAATAGAATTACATATATAATTCATTGAAACCCTAAATGAATGCATAATGGAGGATATGAAAACAACAAGTGTTGGAAACAAAAATGTAGCAAAGTGTAAATACTTATAAGATGTGGGGTTAATATCTAAATACCTAAAAATAAAGTGGTCAATGTGCAATTTCCTAAAATTTTCATATCTATATAAGTATACAACTTGAACTAAAATTCATATTTCTTTAAATGTGGTCAAACCATCCTTCTATTCCACTTTCCATTTCTCTTTCAATCTAATAAGCTTCAACCCCACTTTATACCAAAATTAACCTTGAAACTTATGAAATTTCCATCACTTTACAACCTAAACTAACCTAATATAACCTTAAACAAGTTCTAAAACTAAAGAAAATAAATCAATTTACAAGTGGTGCCAAATTAGGGTTTCACCAAAGACTTAAGGTAAATTGTCTAATTTAATTCTTTTTCACTTCTTATAATTGGAGTATTAATATTTGTTAAATATTTACCATAATTAAAGTATATACATATATGTAAGAAGAAATTACACCTAAGGTTAGATTATGCCAAACCCTAATCTTAGGGTTAGATGAGTTTAATTTGACTTGAACTTAGAATTTAGTTTTTCATATTAAATAAAGCCTAAAATATATGAATTTGATCATGTAGCACAAAATAAAAATGAAAATGATGATGGAAGAGGTGATGAAGGACATGTTGGCTTACTTTGAAATTTAAAGCTCAATTTGTATTTTTGGCTAACTAAGTGATAGAGGTGAGTTATAAATGTATTATTATACTAAAAAATAACCATCTTTGAAATTATTGAAATTTCCTTTTTATCTTGATTATGTTGGCCGAATGACTTATGGACATTCCTTGTGATTATTTCATGATGGTCAAACCACCAAATATCCATAATCCCTTGGGTTTTTGATGAATTTGCTTACCTTTGGCTTTATTTGATTGCCAAGTTGTTGATCATTACATTGGTCGATTGCCTCTTTTAATAAAATATTAAATGTTTATTGTTTGAAACATGTCCACCAAGTGTTCGATGAAATATCCCAATGAACCAAACTTTATGCCCACCAAGTATTTGACGAAATGCTTAAAAGAACCTAACGTAATGACACCTTTGGCACCAACCTTAACTGGTTGAATTCCATTGATGTGCTTCCATATTATTTTTATCATTTAATTATTACTCTATTGTTGTTACTTATTTCATATGTTACCTAAATTTATTATTGATTGTTGATTGTTCCATATTGCCCTTTTCTTATACAATTGAAGTTGTACTAGATTCCAATGATGAGTTTCAACCCTAATGTGCCTTATATATACTATCATGTGTCACACCCTAACTCCAGTGGTGCGACGGTTCTAGGGCAAGGGTAGGCTTAAGGCCACCATAAACCCGTAGAATTCTCATATCCTGGATCTCATTTATTTTATATATTTATAATAAATATAGATATCATTCAATACTTATTTCTATAATCCATTTAAGCATAATTCACATCTTTACTTATATCATTTCATAAATTCCTCTTGTTCCTTACTTATCAAAAAATGTATCCTACATCACTAAGGAACAAGAGTAACCCCAAAAAGGTAACAATTCATACATCAAAATATTATCATCCCAAATGACCAACTACGGAGCTCTAGAGTATACTCCCAATACATACTGTACCATAATATCATACAACGAATGTACATAAATATATTTCAAAAGAATAGGCTTCTTGGAAGAATAAGTCAAGAAGCTTGATCTTCTCTACTAATTTCCTCACGAGCTACACTATCACCTGAAATCTATAGAAGAGGAGTGAGCCTTCAACTCAGTAAGATATGAACATGCAATATGAAAGAAATACATATACATATATATATATATATATATATTAATCCAAAGAAAATATCAATTCCAAGAACATGGGTAATAATCATCATGAGGTTAGGCTTACAAGAACAGAAGTGCTTACAATCGAATAGCACTATCAAATAACATGGTATAACTACAGAGTGCATCAGTAGCCATGCTACCTATCACAACAAAGTGCATTGGTAGTCCTTGCTACCTTATCTCAAACGCATGCTTGGCCAGGCATACGCCTAAAGCTCATGGTCCCCTCGAGGTGGGACACTGATAAAAACCCTATTAGCTAAGTTCCCAAAGTGCACGATAGACCAATGAATTTACTCTCATTCAATAGAGTGTTCTATCCATAGGGTCATATGGTTTCAATCTCACAAGAACATATTGGTTACAAGACCAACAACATATATCATAATTTCCATCAAGTTTGACAAGTTAGAATCATGTGAACTTGATCCAAGAAGGTTGACCAAGTCACTTACATTATATATATATATATATATGGTAATCTCATGAACAAATAGTAAAATTTCAGTTTTAGGATATCATAAAATTTTCAATTAATAGTCCGATAACATTATATCAAGTATACAAGAATCATGTGGGTTAACATTATGAATACTTGGTCATATCATCTCAAAGAAACAATAAACAAATACAATGTTCATACTTACCTCTACACAATTTATCTTTTAACAATTGGCTCAACCACAATCTCCTCAATTCCCTTGATTTTCTTCTCCTAATTTTTTTTTTCAAATATTCAAAATTAGGATTTTCCTTAATCAATAATATTCAACATGATTTCTTATATTTAACCATCTTAGAGTTTCTATTTTTAATTCCCAACATCGATTAATTCATCTCTTAAAGAAAAATCTGCAATTTATTTCGAATTTACTGTTCACGTTACTATTCATGACAGTCTATAAATTCTGATTTTTCTAACATTAATTACCATTAATAGCTTTAAGATGCTTGAAATAAATTCTATATACTCATAATTAACTATTCTAACTACCAGACTTAATTAATCTAAAAGAAAATGACATTTGAAGAAATTTAACTTATTTCTCCAAAAACTGATTTCCTGATATATTCTGCTTGAATCTGACAATTACTGCCTTAATATATAATAATCTAGAGGTCTAATGCATTAATTTGGAGTATTAATGCCTTAGAAAATAAATGGAACTATTCTGAGAAAAACTGAAGAAGAACGAAGAAAGAAGAAAGAAGAAAGAAAATCGTGGAGAAAAATCGCTACTGGCATTGGGTTAAATAGGCTACTGCCCAAAATCCAGCTGGCATAAGTCAGCTCGCAATTCCCACTTTGCCAAACTGCTCTGGCAATGCCACTTCGCATAAGCCACTTCGCTAATCCCACTTTGCATATCCAGTTCGCATATGCCACCTCACATATGATGCCTTGCCAAACTCTCCTTGCAAACTCCTCTTCGCATATGCCACCTCGACAATGCCTCTTCGCATAATGCCACCTCGCCTATTCTTCTTTACCAAATTCCTCTTCGCCAAATTCCTCTTCGCACATGCCACCTCACATATGCCTCTTCGCCAAATTCTTCTTCGCACATGCCACCTCGCATATGCCTCTTCGCTAATTGCCACCTCGGCAATCTTACCTCGCCACTTTGCTAACTCGTATTGTCAGCTCGCAAATGCCACCTCGCATTTTGCCGGCTTGCAATAACCATCTCTACCCAAACTGAAACCATTCCTCGACAACTTATACTTAATCAGCTCACAAATGAGCTACAAACATCCAAATGTCACACCCCAACTCTAGTGGTGCGACGGTCCTAGGGCAAGGGTAGGCTTAAGGCCACCATAAACCCGTAGAACTCCCATATCCTGAGTCTCATATACATTCATAACAAAAATAATATCATGTTATATCGTATTCATAATCCATTCAAGCATAATTAATTTCTTTACTATATCATTTCTTAATAATATTCTCTTATTCCTTACTGATCAAAAGATGCATCTCACATCACTAAGGAACAAGATTTCCCAAAAGATATCAATTCATACATCAAAATATTGCCATCCTCTAATGACTAACTACGGAGCTCTAGAGTATACTCCCATTACATATTGTGTCATAATACCATTCAACGAATATACATACTTATATATCAAAAGAATTACAATGGAAGCTTCTTGGAATGAAAAAGTCAAGAAGCTCGATCTTCTCTGCTAACTCCCTCACGAGCTATACTATCACCTGAAATTCACAGAAGAGGAGTGAGCCTTCAACTCAGTAAGATATGAATATTAATATTATAAGAACTGAATGCCGAATCATGGTCATGAACAAATAATTATACATATAGGCATGAAGTAAGTCATAGGCTTTTACTTGAAAGAAATGTAGTTCTCATAATAATTTGGCTATATCAAATCATGTAAATTTAAATCATGGTTCATCTTTAGAACATAGAATACCCACAAGGAATGACATTATCAAATATCATCTGGAAGAACTGATCACATGTCATACATACGTATCGGTAGCCTTGCTACCTCAATGTGCACACATGCTTGGCCAGGCATGCACCTAGAGCTCCTGGTCCCCTCTAGGTGGAACACCGGTACAGAACTCTACCAGCTGAGTTTCCAAAGTGCACAATGGACCAATGAATTTACTCTTATTAGGAAGAGCGTTTTATCCATGGGTCATAGGGTTTCATACTCATAGGAAACATATTGGTCGCAAGACCATCATCATATAACATCATTCAAATCGGGTTTAATTAAACAATAAGCATATGATCTTGATCCAAGAAAAATTGATCGAGTCATTTATATTATATATCAATACGAATAAATATATATGGATAAACAAATCGAAGAATGTTAGGTACATTATTTCAAGAAGCAAGAAACAAATAAATGTTCATACTTACCTCTTGCACAAATTTCCTTAAATTCCTTTAGCAAACTGCTCACTTAAATTCCTCAATCAAATTTGAATTCTCCTCCTAATAAATTTCCAAATATACAAAAATTAGGGTTTCTCTAATCAACAATATTCCACATGATTTTCATTAATTAATTATCTTAGAATCTCTATTCTTAATTTCCAACAACAATTCCATTTATTTTC
>CANXYC010313042.1:0-11965 GCA_948193065.1 Aleurites moluccanus | reverse complement strand
ATATCAACGGTAAGCAATAAGGTATAAGTTTAGAATCAATGAACAGGTAAACAATACTCGTATCAATTAGATAAGACAGATAAAGGGATGGACTATATGTAAACATACAGTCTCCAGTAGTATCAGTATGGACTAGATGCGAACATACAATATCTAGTAGTATCAGTATCAGTAAGCATAAGGCTGATCAGACCTACGGCCAGGTCCATAGCCCTTCCCAGCTAGGGCATCAGTAATACATTGTGCACATTGCAGACAGTATATTCCAACTACCCTGTCGGAGCGGTAGCTCTGTCAAATTTATATGTAAAATCGGTCAAGGGAAATCAATATCAATAGCCAGTAATCATTAGGAACATTATGGTACAATGGCTTTCAATCGATATATATTAGTTTACTTGTCAATTAGTACATAAAAGGCATTCCAATATCAATAGTAATCAATGAATATGAATAGATTTCAATCTTTTGGAAGATCAAAGAATGATCAACAATAATAATTGACATTTAATCAAGAAGGAAACATACTCATTGGGTCAACAAATCAAAGCATGAGTATGCATAATGATGTATACATTACTCACCTTAGCTTATAACTTGAACATTTCCCTTTTTCCTTTATCCTTGGTTCTTTGCTCTATCTCTTTTGGTACCCATCACATCTCTTATCTATTCTTGACTATAAATATCCAATTAATTTTCATTTAGATATTATTTAACATAAACTTATATTACTTATACTTATATTAAAGAAAATTCCTCAAATTTCCAAGTTACTAGGGTTTTGCCTGTAAAGAACTTTACTGACAGCCTGTGTTTTATTACTCATATCTCTCTCTGCACTTATACAATTGCATAAATTATTGTTCCTAATTAAATTTAACATATAAGGTTCTAACATATCCAAATTTCACATTAAAATAATTATTACATAATTTATAGTATTAATTTAAACTTAGGCCTAGAACCAGCCCTGCTACCCTGCATTCTGCTTGCAATCCTATTCTAACAGATTCTGTTCTTTTTCTAATAACTCAATCAATACTTAACCCATTACTATAATTTCTTTTTATATTGAAAATAGAAACATAAAATTATAATATATCCAAATTTTAGAATTTTTGGATCACTGAATAATTATTAGTAAATTTCCAAAATTAAATTACTGCCTTGAAATCTCTATCCAGACATGCCCTGTTTCTATGACTATAATTAATTCCATACTCATCCAATTAAAAAACCATTTTACAGTTATTTATATCACACATAAATGAACATTATTCATGTTTAACACTTTCTCTAATTCAAAACTTAAGATCCTCAAATTAATAGAATCCTGTAACCTATGTTCTATTAAACAGTCATTCCGGGCAGTATAAACTTATGACCTAATATCTCATAAACCACAATTCTAATTTCAAAACCTTTTTACAAGATTATATATAAGACATAATGAACAATTTTCATGTTAAACACTTCTTCTAATTCTGTCTCTATCATTATGTACAATAAAAACACAGTAGCATTTTCTAGAAAATCTAATTCCAAGTCAGTCACAGTTTTTACCCAGTAACTCTTTCCTCACTTTGGATTTTACAAATTCCTTTTAAAAAATTCTAATTAACATATTTATCTACAAATTTTATGTTTAACCATCTTCAAATTCAATCATTAAAATTTCAGAATATTAGCCTCAAATTATTGCCTCAAAACAGAATTCAGAAACTATATAAACCCTAACTCATTCCTTATATTTTTAGCTTAATTACCACAATTATTTGCCAAATCATACCATATAACTCTTAAATTAAACTAAAAACTGAATTTTATGAGACTTTACCTTGAATTAAATATCTGAATTTCATCCTCTCTTGTTTCCTCTAAAATAGTGTTGATATCCATCTCCATCCTCATCTATTTCTTCCATTCTTCTTCTTCCTTACATAAATTTTCCTTATCTTCTTCATGGTTTCTATGGAAAGGTAAAGAAAACATTTTGGAAGCTTTTTTAGTATATAATCCGGCCATGCTTTCTCAAATTTTTCTAACTTATCAATTTTATATACTAAAATCAATTTTAAAGTCAAAACGGAAAAATCTAGATACGGTCCACTTATACACTTTGGATGGAATGATGGAAAAATCTTAACAAAAATCTCTATGCCTCAAATCATGGCCGGCCACTGCCTTGAATATTCTAGATTTTTGGTGTAAATGGGTGGTCTTACAACTTTGAATAATTACACTTTGGTCTAAAAAAATTTTTTATTTTTATTTTGACCCCAAAACTTTATATAATTTATTATGTCTATTCTGTTTAGATTCAACCTCAAGTGTAGGGAGTGAAATACCTTATTTTAAGTTGTTCTATTATTTAAAAATAGTTCTGGATCATTTCTGGATCTCAGACAGTAGATTTTCAAAATTGTCCCCAAAGTTGCCTTTATTTATAATTTTGCCATTACTTTTATTTTTCAGTGTTCCAAAATATTTTTCAACTCTTTCTTTTCACTATAATTTCACATAAAATTAGCCTATTTAATCTCCCAAGTCTGGGTCAGAAATTCTTAAATTAGCCGGACTGCTATTTTTCCGGCAGTGTTTTCGACACCGACGATTTTCAGAAAAGTTTTGCATTTGTTGTCTAACTGTATGTCTAAAATTATTTCCCATCATTTCAATGCTTTTAAATCATAAACTGAGAATTAAATCATACATATAAGGTAGGGCTTCCTTGGGTATTACATTTACCAATTGGGGATCATTATCTTACTCTTTTCTTATCTGATTAATGAGAACTGGCTTGACTTGGAAGTATGCTAAAAGCACTCATGAATCTGACAAATCCAAACTGATTCCCATGGCACATAATCTCTGCATTTCCCTCACTAATGATCTTCTACTCATTTGGATATGGGCTAAACTTCCCAAGGACTTTCTGCTCAATGCATCTGCCACTACATTAGCTTTTCCTAGATGGTACAATATTTCACAGTCATAATCCTTAACCAATTCAACCCACCTTCTTTGCTTAAGGTTAAGATCTTTCTGTTGAAATATATATTTCAAGTTCTTATGATCTGTAAAGATCTCGTGCTTCTCTCCATACATATAATGTCTCCATATCTTTAGGGTAAATACAACTCTAGCCATCTCAAGATCATGTGTAGGATAATTCACCTCATGCTTCCTCAACTGTCTAGAAGCATAGGCTATCACCTTACCACGCTGCATAAGCACACAACCAAGTCCTACTCTCGATGCATCACAATACACCATATATCTTTCTTCTCCAGATGACAAAGCTAAAATTGGTGTCGTGGTAAGACAAGTCTTCAACTTATGGAAACTCTTTTCGCAAGCATTGGTCCATTGGAACTTCACTTGCTTCTAAGTAAGCTTGGTCAAAGGTGCTACAATCTTCGAAAAATCTTGCACAAACCTCCTATAATACCCTGCCAAACCTAGGAAACTTCTAACTTCGGATACATTTGTGGGTCTGGGCCAATTAAGGATTGCATCTACTTTCTTCGAATCAACTTTGAGTCCTTCCTTATTCACCACATGCCCAAGGAAACAAACACTATCGAGCCAAAACTCACACTTGGAGAACTTGGCAAACAACTTACGTTTCCTTAAGGTCTGCAATACAATTCGAAGATGTCCTTTATGCTATTCCTTTCTCCTAGAATATACAAGGATGTCATCGATGAATACAATTACAAACTTGTCCAGAAATGGTCTGAACACCCTATTCATCAAGTCCATGAATGCGGCTGGTGCATTAGTCAATCCAAATGGCAACACTAAGAACTCATAGTGTCTATATCTGGTCCGGAAAGCTGTCTTCGATATATCCTCATTCTGAATTCTCAATTGATGATAACCTAACCTCAAGTCTATCTTGGAGAAATGACTTGCACCCTACAACTGATCAAATCAATCATCTATCCTTGGCAAATGATACTTATTCCTGATAGTTGCCTTGTTGAGCTGTCTATAATCTATGCATAATAGAACCATCCTTCTTCTTCACAAAGAGTACTGGTGCTCCCCATGGTGAACTACTAGGTCTAATGAATCCTTTGTCAAGCAAATCTTGCAACTGGACTTTCAATTCTTTAAACTCAACTAGTGCCATACGATAGGGAGGAATAGAAATCGGACTCGTGCCAGATAGCAACTCGATACCAAACTCTATCTCTCTATTCAGTGGCAACCCTGGTAATTCTTTAGGAAATACATCCAAAAACTCTCTAACAACAGGAATCTGATCCAAATCTTTTACTTCCTTTTGAGTATCTCGGACATAAGCCACATATCCTTGGCATCATTTCTTCATCAATCTCTTCGCCCCTAAGGCTAATATTATATAGTATGGTGCTTCGCTCCATTCCCCTTGGAACTCAAACTCTTCACTTGAAGGTGGCTTAAAGACTAACTTCTTCCCATTACAATCTATGGTAGCATAGTGCTTGGACAACTAGTCTATAGCCAAAATCACATCAAATTCCAATACAGGCAACTCAATCAAATCTACATTCAACTTCTTGCCACCTATGCTAACCACACATGAGGGATAAAAGTTCTGAACTTCAACCTCTTCCTCTAAAGGAGTAGAAACAATTAACATAGTTTCAAGCAACTCACAGGGCACATGCAATTGCTTAGCAAAACATGATGGGTTTGAAAATTCATTCCCGTATAGATCTATAAGTATGGCCCCTCTACCGGATAGAATCTTCTTGAGAGCATACGGGCTGGCCTAATTAGGTCTGAATTTGCCTCTTGGGTCATAAATAAGAGCTTTGATTTCCTTCAAGACCAAGTTACCTTTTTCAAACCTCCGTTGAATACTTTTTTGTTGAAGTGTTTAGATAGCCTCTGTTGATACCCATTAATCCAATACAAGGCATCCATCCTGAAAGTCCATTGGCAACCAAGAAGAGGGGTGAATTGTTTATTTTAAAAATTAACAACAAATAAAAATTAACAAGGAGAAAAAGGAAGAAATATTCAACACAAAGATTTATAGTGGTTCGACAAAAAAAAGTCTACTTCCACTTCTCAAGGTCACAATTAAGTATTTCACTAACCTTGATATTTTTCAAAGTGCAAGATCAAACCTTTTGTGTTTTAGGCTCACACTAAACCTTACAATATGTTTTAACAACAAAGGTTTATACACAATCCAAAAGAATTATAAAAAGATGAGAAAGAATTAACCTTTAATTTTTACCCAACTCTCAAAAATTAATTCCACTTTAACAACCTTGAAGATTGGCAATTAATTCTCTTTATAAATTGAAAACTCAAAAGTAATCTCAAGAACCTTAAATACTCAATAGTATGAATTAATGAAAGAATAGAGGTTGTTCAATTACCCATTAACTCCATACTAACTCATATTAAAATTCTTCAACCAAATAGAGTCGTTTGGGTGTATTCAATGTAAAACTTTGTACTTGTAACGACTATTTTTCTGTCAGAGTTTGAACTATAGCAGTGGCTACAAAGGAAGTAAAGGGCACTATTTATCCTAGCATGAAGAACTTCATAGCTGTGACTTGACTTGTAAAGATTGTGAATCTCATAAGTAACAGGTGCTACTTAATATGTAGCAGTTGCGACTTATTGTCCAAATTCTCCATAAGGCTACTGCCTCTTTGATCTTTGTCAGTAGTGGGCACTACTCCTCTGCTCCCTTGGACACTTGAGCTTTTGGACCTTCTAGACTCCATAATCACGACAGCGACATGTTTGCAGTGGCTGCTACTTAACTTCACCTTATATATAGTGGTGGGAACCTAAAATAGTAGCGGCATTACTTAACTCATTTTCCATACTTGAGCTACTAGACCTTCTGGATTTCTCAGTAGTGGCTGCTACTGCTTAGTAGTAGGCACTACTTAACATATAACGGGGGCTACTTTTCCAGCATCTCAGACTTTTACCTTTTATGCCCATTAGTAGCGGACGCTACATACCAAATTTCTACAATTTTAAAAAGTATACCTTGCACATAAACTAACAAATAAATTTAGTTGCTTAATTAGTTGTTTGTACCCATCAAAATGAGCATGTTAAGATACTAAAAGACTAACAATCTCCCCTTTTTTGATGGTAACAAACAACCATTAAGTGTAAGTGTTAAAAAGTGTGTGAACTAAGGAGTTTTGTGACTTTTTTGCAAAACTCCCCCTCAATGAGTGCTAACAAGTTTAAAATGATATTTTTAACTAAATTGCACTTTTACTCTCCCCCTTTGTTTGAAATAAAAAAAAAAAAAATTATATTCAAAGGGAGGGTTTTTTTGTAAAAAATAATCAAAATACTGTCAAAATGGTATGTATATGTGTCACGACCCACTTTTGGGCCACGACGGTCCTAGGGCACGGGTAGACTTAAGGTCACCAGAAACGGGTAGAACCCATGAACAGTCCATTTATCAATCATTCAATCAATATTAATTCATTAATCAATACTTAAATTACATTTATTACTTATAGATTTTACAGAAAATTTGTCAAAGTTTTCTTTGTAATTTTAACCTTATTCCCGACCTAAAATTGGGTCTCTCAAAAATTATACAGACTGCAATAAAAATTATTTTACACTCCTAATAATTTGCCAACCTTATACCCTCAACTTCACAGTTCAACAGTCATACATGGCACTTCTAAATATTTTCTAAAACATATGAATTTCATTTTATTATATTTCAGTATCACTGTCTTGTATCAGTCATTAAGCATTACACTTTACAGTTTTAATACCACTGAAACATCAGTTATTTCACTATTCATACAACATTATAGTACTTAATCATCTAATTACACACAATACCATGGAGCTCTATGAGTTGATACTTATAACCTTTAGAGAATAATATTCTACCTTGATGTATTTGACATCCCAAGTCGAAAAAGAAACTGACTTGGAATCATCCTTCACTATCTCATTCCTGTAAAAATTATAAACAATAATTTAGTGAGTATAAAATACTCAGTGAGCATGAATACATCATTATATATGAGATATAAGCATATGATAATAAAAGATATCAATAGTAAGCAATAAGGTATAAGTTTTAGAATTAGTAAACAGGTAAATAATACTCATACCAAGTAGATAAGACAAATAAAGGGATGGACTATATGTAAACATACAGTCTCCAGTAGTATCAGTATGGACTATATGCAAACATACAGTCTCCAGTAGTATCAGTATCGATCAATATAAGTGAGCATAAGACTGATCAGACCCTATAGCTAGGACCATAACCCCTCCCAACTAGGGCATCAGCAATACAATGTGCATATCGCCGACAGTATATTCCCACTATCCTGTCGGAGCGGTAGCTCTGTCAAATCCACATGTAAAAAGGCCAATGAAAATCAATAACAATATTAAGTATGCATTAAGAACATTTCGGTACAATGGCTTTTAATTCACGGGTTTACTTATCAATCAGTACACAATAGGCATTTCAATATCAACAACAATCAATAAATATAGATAAATTTCAATCTTTAGGAAGATCAAAGAATGATCAACAATAACAAGTGGCATTTAATCAAGAAGGAAATATACACATTGGGTTAACAAATCAAAACATGAGTATGCATAATGATGTATACATTACTCACCTTGCTAATATCTTGAACATTTCCCTTTTCCTTTATCCTTGATTCTGTGCCTTATCTCTTATGGTACCCATCACATCTCTTATCTATTCTTGACTCTACATATCCAATTAATTTCCATTTAGATACTATTACATTACTTAGGCCTAGTTTGGCACAGCTTATGAAAATAGCTTTTCATATGGAAAAAAGTTCTATTTCTAAAAGTGATACTTCCAAAAGCAATTAACTGTATGTTTGTGTTTGGTAAAATACAATATAAAAACTGCTTATAAACTCATAAGGGTATTTTTGTCCACTAATTTTTTAAAATCAGCTATGCGTTTAATCTAAAATTCAGTTATCTTGAAAAGCTTCAATTTCTAACTTATCCAAATAATTGAATTTTAGCTATCCAGATAATTGCTTTTATTAATTTTGATATTTACCAAACACTAAAAACTGAGCCAAAATCAACTTCTCACCCAAAAAAGTTGTTTTTTCCTTTCCATAAGTTGTGCCAAACGGGCACTTATACTCATATTAAAGAAAATTACTCAAAATTCCAAATTACTAGGATTTTTTTTTTGTAAAATTCTTTACTGGCAGCATGTGTTCCATTATATGTATCTCTCTCTACAATTATCCAATTGCTTAAATTCTTATTCATGATTAAACCTATCATATAGGATTCTAACATATCCAAATTTCACATCCAAATTTCACATCAAAATCATTACTACACAATTTATGGTGTTAATTTAAACTTAGGCCTATAACCAGCCCTGCTATCCTGTATTATGCCTGAAATTCTATTCTGACAGATTCTGTTCCTTTGCTAATAACTCAATCAATACTTAACCAATTACTTAAATTCCTCTTCCTATTAAAAATAGACACATAAAATTATAACATATCCAAATTTTATAATTTTTGGATCACTGTATAATTATTAGTAAATTTTCAAAATTAAATTACTGCTTAAAATCTCTATCTAGACATACCCTGTTTCTAAGTATATAATTAATTATATACTAATCCAATTACAAAACCATTTTACATTCATTTATATAACATATAAATGAACATCTTTCATGTTTAATACTTTCTCTAATTCTGAATTTAATGCCCTCATATTAATATAAATCTATAACTTATGTTTTGTTAAATAGTCATTCCGGGCAGCCTATACTTATGACTTGATATCTCATATCCAATTGCAAAACCCTTTTATAAACTTATATATAATACATAAAGAAACACTTTTTATGTTGAACATTTCTTCTAATTCTGTCTCTATCAGTCTGTACAATAAAAAAACAGTAGCATTTTTTAGAAAACCTAATTCCAGTCCAGTCACAATTTTTACTCAATAACTCTTTTCTCACTTCGAATTTCGCAAAGTTATTTTATATAAGTTTAAAACATATTTATATACAATTTTTATGTTTTCACCATCTTTAAATTCAGTCATTAAAATTTTGGAATAATAGCCACAAGTTACTGCCATCAAACAAATTCCAGAAACTGTATAAACCCTAACTCATTCTTTACATTTTTAGCTTAATTATCTCAATTATTTGCTAAATCAAACATTATAACTCTTAAATAAAATAAAATAACTAAGTTTAGGAGGTTTTACCTTAAACTTGAACTATGAAATTCCGTCTCCTTTTTGTTCCACAAAATAGCTTACATAATCTCCATCAATCTCCTCTTCTTCCTCTTCTTTCTCTCATCTCTTCCTATCAAATTTTAGTTAATTTATTGGAAAGTTTGGATGACATTTTTCTTTGGATTTTTTTCCCTCCTATGGTTTGGCTGCTCTCCCAAAAATGGCAGCCAACACTTATCTTTTGTACACTAAAACCAACTCCAAAAAGAAATGAAGATATGACAAATAGAAATTTCTAGATTTGGTGATTTGTCACCTTTCCAATTAATTAATAAGTCCATTAATCATTTTATATCAATAATTTTCACTTGTCCTCTTCCTTGGCTGGTCACCTTGGCTGTTTTCTAGAAAGGGTGGGTCCCATAACTTTGTTAAATTATACTTTTGGCCCAAAAATTTTCTTACTTGTATTTTTGACCCCAAAACTTTATATAATTTACTATGTCTATTCTGATTAAATTCAACCTCAAGTGTGAGGAGAGAAATACCTTTGTAATATCTTCCATTTTGTTGTATTTTATTTATTGTGTAATTGATGAATTTAAATTAATTAAAAATGAGAATGTTTTGAGAAGATGCAATAAATTTCTGGTTGCAGGAATTTGTGAGGTTGATTGTAGGTTCTTAAAGAAATAATTTGGTAAAGTGTAAAACAAAAAAGTTGTGGATTTATGTTTCATCTTCAATTTTGTAAAATGTCTTGGTAAAATTCTGTATGTGTGAGGAGTTATGTCTCCTTGAGCAGGACTGGTCTGGTTTAGTATTTCTGCAGGAGGTCTGTGTCTGTTTAGAATTTCTGGGACTGATTGAGATAGTTTGAGCTAAAGGTGTAAACATGAAAAATGTTTATTTATGTGTTTTGTTGTTGGCTGTAAAATTTCAGAAATTTTGGATAAGTATATCTTAGTGGATAATGGAAATTATCAGACCTGTTTGGATGGATTATGGGCAGTAAGTCTGGGTGACATTTAGAGAGTTACCATGGACTGTGTAGTTGCTCTTGTGATTTGAATTTTTGATATGTTGAACCTATGTATGTTTAATTTTAAGTGGTAAAAAGAATCAGGAAGTTTGGGTGCTTGTAGCTCTTTTGCGAGCTGGTTAAGTATAAGTTGTCGAGGAAGAGTTTTAACTTAGTAGGATCTTGTTATGGTGAGCCGGCAAAATGCAAGGTGGCATTTTGCGAGCTAGGCAATGCGAGCTGGCGAAGCGGCGAGGTGGGACTACCAAAGTGGCAATTGGTGAAGAGACATATGCGAGGTGGCATATGCGAATTGAAGTTTGGCGAAGAGGAAGTTGCGAAGAGGAAGTTTGAGAAGAGGAAGTTGCGAAGATAATTTGGCGAGGTGGTATTATGCGAAGAGGTATTATGCAAAGAAGGGATGTGCGAAGTGGCAATTAGCGAGCAGAGTTTGGAAAAGAGGGAGATAGGTAAAGCGAGTTGGCGAAGAGGCAAAGAGGCATTGCCGAGGCGGCATATACGAGGAAGAGTTCGCGAGGAGAGTTTGGCGAGGTAGCATATGCTAGGCGACATATGTGAGCTGGAACAGCGAAGTGGCTTTTGCGAAGTGGCATTACCGGATTAGTTTGGTGAGATGGGAAGTGCAAGCTGGGAAATGCGAAGTGAGAATGGCGAGCTGGCTCATGCGAGGTAGCATTGCCGAGGCAGGTTGGCGAGGCGAACTGGTGAGCGGGATTCTGGGCAGTGGCCTATTTAAACCAGTGGCTAGTGGTGATTTTCTGCACGATATTTTTTCTTCTTTTCTTCATTCTTCTTCTATTCTTCTCAGATCAATTTCATTTCTTGTTTAAGGCATTAATATTCAAAATTAATGCATTAGACCTCTAGATTAGCATATTTTAAGGCAGAAATTGTCAGATTCAAGCAAAATATTCAGGAAGTCAATTTTTGGAGAAATAAGATAAATTTCTTCAAATTTCATATTCTTTTAAGATTAATTAAATCTGGCAGTTAGAATAATTTATTATGGGTGTAAGGAATTTATTGTAAATATTTTAAGGTTATATATTATAATTAATATTGGAGAAATCAGAATTAATGGACTGTCATGAATAGTAACATGAACAGTAAATTCGAATTAAATGCATATTTCTCTTTAAGAGAAGAATTAAATTGATGTTAGGAATTAAGAATAGAAACTCTAAGATGATTAAATATTCAGAAATTATGTTGAATATTATTGATTTGGGAAAAACCCTAATTTTGTATATTTGGAAAATTCTTAGGAAGAGAAAATCAAAGTAACTGAGGAGTTTATTGTGGGCAATCTGTTAAAAGAATTCAAGGATAAATCTGTGTTGAGATAAGTATGAACATTGCATTTGTCATTGCTTCTTCGAGATAATATGACCAATTCTTATAAATGTTAACTCATATGATTCTTGTATGCTTGACATGATATTACCGGACTATTAATTGAAAATCCTATGATATCCTAAAACTAAGATTTACCATTTATTCATGAAATTACTATGCATATGTACATATATATTGTAAGTGGCTTGGTCAATTTTCTTGGATCAAGTTCACATGATTCCCACTTGCTTATTACTTGTTAAAATTTATTGAAATTATGATATATGTTGATGGTCATGTGACCAATATATTCTTGTGAGATGAAACCTTATGACCCTGTGGATAGAA
>CANXYC010313038.1:0-12910 GCA_948193065.1 Aleurites moluccanus | reverse complement strand
TTTTTTTATATAAAATCTCATATATATATATATATATATATATATATATATATATATATATATATATAATTGGACTCCCCAATTTCAATAAATTAGTTTATTGAGATTAATATTTTTAAAATTATATAAATTATTAACATTTATAATTTGATAAACTCAAGCAAATTGAAATGACAACTTAGAATTAACATGATATTAAAATAGGAAAAATAATATTGGACTACCAGGGCTCTAGAGTTGGAATCCGAACCCATTGCATTGCATTTGAATTATGTTTCTAGGTCAGTTGAGGCCTTGTATGCTATCAAATGTCAACTATGTGTAATCCAATGATTTTATTCAATTATCATTTGATGAGAGTATTAAAACATATAAGAATAATTAAATGAAGAATCATGAAAAATTAAATTTGAAAATATATCTCACAATAATTAAATATAAGACGATGAATGAACTTATAAATAATTAGGTTTTATAATTTCAATAGCTATAATTTGAAATTAGTATTTCCAAAAATATATAAATTTATATAAATTCTAAAGAGTTGCTAACTTTTATTTTTCTATGATAAGAAATATTTTTATTTTATAAAATATTTAACATTTAATATTTTTAAAATTTTAAGTATAATTTAATAAATTATTATAATTTATTATAAAATATTTTTATTTTGTAAAATCCTTAGACATTTAATATTTTTAAAAATTAACTAAAATTTAACAACTCTTTTTATGGTGATTACTTTATATTGATTGAGAATATAAAAAAAATAAAATATTAATTATTTAGAATATAAAAAAATAAAAAAATTACTTATTTTTCTTAAGTAGCATGATATATACTATTTAATTCTCAAGAGAACTCAAATAGTTTAAAAATAAAATGTTCAATTAAACAAAATAAAATTATAAGGACTCAAAGTGGTCTAAAAGTTAGAAAAAATTCGATTGAATGAAATAAAATTTTAAGGGCTCAATTACACATTAAGAATGAGAATATGGGACTGCATCTGCATTTATCCTATTCTCACTCTCTCTCAATGCTCAGTACTTACTTCAATCAGTGTATTTAATAAGAAAAATTAATTCTGAAATCTTTTAATTTATTGTGTTTTATCTATTAAACTCTTAAAGTTTCTACTTTTCATATCAAGTTATTAAATTTTTATATTTTTTTCACATTAAAAAAAAATTAATATTGGAAAGAAATTATGGAATATCAATTTAAAAATATTATTAAATTTATACTAATTTTTCATTCTGAAAATTATTGTAGTTATAAAAGAAAAACAAAATATTCATTTATACATCCATAAACTTTTTAACAGAGATCAAATCAGGAAATTATTTTTGAGTGGGTTGAAAATTAATCTTGTATAAAAAAAAAATAAGACTTAAATAGACAAAGTAAAAATTTTTATATATGTTAATAATATTTTTAATTAATTTTGGATGGGTTAAGAATCAATTCTGTATAAAATTTTAAATTTAAATGAATCAAATAAAAAAATTTTTATAAATTAATATGATTTTTTTTATCTGAATGATCCAGCTCACATAGATTCTCATAGGACTCTGTTCCTGCGATTTAAGATTTATACATTAAATAATGTAATTTTTTAAAAAATATTTCAATAATTTACACATTTTTGCATAATTTCATATCAATTTTATTTTAATTATGCAAAGATTGTCCACACAAAATAAAAATAAATTTGAATGCTCAATTCGACAAAATAAATGTATTAAAAATTCAATAGGCAAATCTGGTAAAGTTTAGGAGCTTCCAACATTTTTCCTATTTAATAACATAATTTTTATATTTATATGTACTAATTTGACTAATTTTGTTATTTATATTTCTATTAAATATATAATAATAATAATAATAATAATAATAATAGTAATATTTAAAAATTAAATGCATAAAAATATTTTAAAATACTAATATTATTTATAAGACTTGATGCCATCTCCAACCCACACTATTGTAACGCGCTAAACGCCATAGCGACGTAAATACTTCCTCCAATTCAATGCTATTTCAGGCGTTATTTTGGCATTGATCTACAGTATAGATGTGCCATATATTTTTTTAATTTATTATTTAACACATATTTTAATTTATATTTATATATTTTACCCAAATACATATAAATTATAAATTAATAAAGATACAACCAACATTAAATTAAAATTAATTAATTTATATTAATTAAAATTATATGAACGTTCAAATTAAATACAATTAATAAAATATATAAAATTACCTCAATTATATAAAACATCACCACTAAATTTTTATACTAAAAATAAATGGTGGCAAAAAAGCCCCATTACAATATAAAATATAAATACTAATAAAAATATCAAATTTTTATATCTATAGTAACTAAAAGTACATAAACATTAAAATTAAATATAATTAATAAAATTAAAATTATCTAAATTTTAACATATGATATACAATCACATAAAATATTTATATTCAATAGTGTTGGATCTCTTCGGTTTGATGTTGATTTTGAAGATAATAAAATATATTAATGTGTAAATTATACTAATAATTTTATTTGAGTTATTTAAAGCATGAGAAATCATGATCAATGATTATTCATAAGTTTAACTCAATTTGAAAGAGTGCATATGCTAAAGAGAGCATATTTGAAAAATGCAACAAATTAGAATTCAAATTGTAGGCTGCAGGAAAATAGTAGTTGCTACTAAAAATGTTGCGTCCGCTATTAAGTAAGTTACAACTGCTACTCAGCATTCACAGTCGTGAATTTTAAATCCAAAAGGTCCAGAATTTTAGGGTCAGATTGAGCAAAAAAATAGGGCCCGCTATTTTGATGTAGCGCCCGCTACTAAGTACGTAGCAGCCGCTACCTATTATTCACAGTCGCTACATTCAATCTAGATGATCCAGTAACCTGAGTCTGAAAGTATGTAGCACCCGCTACTAAGTATGTAGCACCCGCTACTTAAATAAGTAGTCCCCGCCGCTTTTGTGTAGTGTCCGCTACTCTGTAAAATTATACGTAAAAACTAGTCGTTGGAAAAGCTGTCAACTGCATTTTTAGGCATTAAATGAAGTCAAACGGCTATATTTTATCCAATACTATAAATATGAGTTGGTGAGAAGCTTAAAAATAAGAGAATAACAATTGAGAATTTATTATTGAACTATTACACCAAATCATTCATATTTATGATGTGAAAAATTTATTTATTATAAAACTATTTTTGTGAGCTATTAGTTATAAATTTTTGAATTGATTAAAACTTATTAATAATTTGAGAGTTGGGAAAAAGTTAAAGGGATTTTTCTTCTTCTCATCTTTTGTAATTCTTAAGGGTTTAAGTGTGGATTTTAGTAAAATACTTGTATAGGTTTGAGTGTGAGTTTTTGATAAAATACTTGTGAAAGTTTGAAGTGTAAGTATTTGAAAACACTTTATAAGATTTGAGTGTGAATCTAAACATTTGGATTTGATCTTATACCCGTAAAAAGATCAAGTAAAATACTCAAATGTGATTTTGAGAAGTGGATGTAGATAAGTGTTGGCGGAACCACTATAAAATTTTTGTGTTTAATTTTTCTCTTCCTTCCCTCATCTTATTAATTTTTAATTTGCCCTTAATTTGTCATTCCAACAAATTCACCCCTCTTTTGGTTGTCAAAGAGACTTTCAAATAGTATTAATCAAAATTATTACAAACATTTAAATTGAACAATTATTTAATGCAAAATACATTTAAAATATATTATTTATAACATAGACTAAAATTTAAATTTAATAATCCGGTAAATTGATTTCGGATTCGTCAATATTGTCAAAATCAAGACCCAAAGTATCATTGGCTGAAGAAGATCCTTCTTGTTGGTTCATTTTTCGTATAATTTTTGCTTGTTCAGCTCGAATGAAGTCACGAGTATCTGGATTAAGGAGTATGCTCCAATTAGTTATTAAAATTTTATTTTTCTCTTTCTTTTCTCTAAGTGTGAAATTCTACTTTTAGAGATTCGGTTGTTCTTGTTTGTCCAACCTGACCTTTTCTAAAATCTCCAGAAGATGTTGGTTCTGGTTTTTGATATTATTATATAGTGATGCCACGTTTGCATTATTCTTTCTTTTTTGCTTTGACTTTCTTGACACCACAAAATAGTCCAGATGAAGTACCACAAGAACCGTCATCATGTAAATTGAGGGAAATGACGACAACCCAGGAGAAGATGAAATGGGCGATTCAAGAATAGGATTAGCTAACTGCGAGGAGTCATAATTCATAGTTCATAGAAAGGTATTTTGCCATGCGACAAGAAACATATAAAAAGGATGTGGATCGTGCCTTTAGAGTTCTTCAATCATGGTTTGCAATTGTGGCAAGACTAATGCGTTGCAGGATTAATATATTTTTGGAGAAAAAAATGTGTTACATGACATTATAAGACATGCATTATTATGTATAATATGATTATCGAGAATGAATATAATTTTGGAATACCAATTCAAAAAGCAATGGAAGTACTAAGAAGAGAAATTAAATTGGTGATAGATAAAAATAAAAGATTTCAATAATTTATTTTTCACTATGAACAAGTCAAGGATAAAGATGTCCATTTTGTACTTCATAATGTCTTAATTGAGTATTTATGGAAAGAATATGTTAATTCAGATGATTAAATATGATTATATATTTTTTGTATTTGTGTTTAAATTTAATAATAAATATAATTTAAGTTTCTTTAATTTTATTAATGTAATTTTATTTTAAAATAAAACATAATAGTAAATGTCTCATTTTAGTTAATAAATTATTATATTATAATTTGTTAGCACTTTGCTAAATGAATAATTAATTTTTTGGATTAATATGTAAAATATATTTATTTATGAAAAATTAGTAAAATATATAAAATAATGAAGAATTATGAAAAGTTGTAAAATAAAATATAAAAAGAATATTTTTTTTGGAGTGAAAAATAGAATAATAAATGGAGTTATAATTAGAGTGGAATTATAGTTTAATGTGACAAAACTATAAAATGGAATAAAAAATAGAATAACGGGTCGGAAATGTTCTCATCCAGTAATAAGTTAAATTACTTTAATTTCTTTAAATTCATTTCAGCAATAAAATTAATATTAAAAAAATTATTTACTTGACCTACTAAACAGAACAATTTTGGTAGTAATAAATTTTTAATCAAGGCAGGAAGGCAAACCATTTGTAAACCTGACATGAAATAAAATCTTATCCGTTTGTGCATAATGCAACGGGGCCCATTCATGTGAGCTTTTATTGACTTTTCTATTAAAAAACTAATTAGTGAGCGTAGATGTTAGCGACTTTTATAATTTATAATTTAAATTAGCGGCCACGATCGTAGAATTTTAATGATGACAAATGATATAATGTGGGGCCTAAATTAGGTGAACCCAGACACTAATCGTGCGCGTTTGCCACATGCGCCTGTTGGTCCGCATGAGAAACACCTACCTTTTAATTTAAAAATATCTTTAAATTTATTTTTTAATTCATCATTTTTCCTGAACTTGATTTATTATGCAAAAATCCTTTAAATTTGATTTATAGTCCTTCCGTTAGATTCAGCAACAATATGAATTTTGACACACTCATGATTCGGCTAATTACTATAAAGGCTTGGGAGTGGAACTTGATCATTAAACATACTCTTCGTGAGGAAAATAGGTGTGCAGACTAGTTAGCTTCAGATGCTTTCAGTAGATGATTTAGTCTACATATTCTTACAGATCCTCCCATATATCTTTATTATTTATTATTTTCTGATTATATAGGTGTGATTTGGTATAGAAGTGCTTAGTTTATTTTCATTTTCCTTTATTAATAATAAAAAAACCATATATAAATAAGAAACAAGGAATAGCCTTTTTTTTATAGAGAAATAATAAACTTCATTGAATAAAGACAGAGGCATCATCAAACAACAAAAAATCCAGCCTTGGTGGGGATTAACAGCCAGTCCAAATCTTAGAATGAAAGTCGAATAAATCAAATTGATTAAATTAAATTAAATTGATTAAATTAAATTAAAATTAATAATTTTATAGTTTTTTTAGTTTGATTTTAATTTGAAAAATAGCATAAATCGAATATTCGATTTGATTTATAGTTTGAACCCTTTTTAATTTTAAATTGAACCGAATTGAAATTATATATATATATTATATTCATATTTTTTTTAACCTATCATCAGTTTAAAATTAAAAATAATGATTATTTATTAAAATTAATTATAAATAAATAAAAATAGTCTAATTATTAATAAAAAAGATAAATTTTTAGTGTGATAATTAATGAAATAGATAAATTTTATATTATATATTAAATTATTTTTAAATTTTTTTTATCACAAAAAAATCCAAATGCATCATCAAACAACAAAAATCCAGCCTTGGTGGAGATTAACAGCCCAATCCAAATCTTAGATTGAAAGTCAAACCAACTAAACTGATTAAATTAAATTAAATTGATCAAATCAAATTAAAATTAATAATTTTACAACTTTTTTTTTTTTAATTTGGTTTTTGAAAAATAGCACAAATCGAATATTTGATTTAATTTATAGTTTAAAACCTTTTTTTTTATTTCAAATTAAACTGAACCGAAATTATATATATATATTACACCTATATATATATTTTTTAACCTATCATCAGTTTAAAATTAAAAAAAATGACAATTCATTAAAATTAACTAAAAAGAAATAAAAAGAGTTTAATTCTTGACAAAAAAGATAAGTTTTTGGTGTCTTAATTAATGAAATAGATAAATTTTATATTATATATTAAATTATTTTTAAAATTTTTTTATCACTAATATTTTATCGGAATTTTTTAATAAAATAATAATTATTTAAAAAAATAAATTATTTGATTTAAAAACGACAAATCGATGATCATTAAACCAAATCAAATCGATTATTTAACAATAATAGTAATTTAATTTAATCAAATAAAAAAAATTGATTTAATTTATTAAAAACCTTCGAATTGATGAAACCAAATTGATGCCATCCCTATTTCAAGGGACACATTTCATTACACACGTTCCTTGCTACCCAATCAGCTACTGCATTAGCTGATCAGGGAACAAAATAAACCTCGTTGAAAAAAGACAGCTCAATTACAATACTGTCGATGATAGCTTCTTGTTCCCATAACATTTTTTTTCTTCTTAGAAATTATTTCCATTATAATTAGGGGTGATAATTTTGGCATGATCCGTTGATATCTATTTCGGCCTAATTCAAATTACTTGTTCCGTTTAGTGAATGAGATGAGTTTTTTTTTTTTAGGAATATTATATAAATATATTGTTTTTTGATTTTTTTTTTTAAATTTTATGGTTGTTTTTTTATTTATTGTTTTTTAGTATATGTTTGGATATTTGGTATATATTATTAAAGTTCATGAGCCCATACATAAGTGGACTTATAAATGGGCAAGTGTTAGAACTCACTTGTACAAAACCAATTGGCTTGTGCTCAGTCCAACACTTAGCTCAATTATAAGTTCTTTATTTATTTTATCAATATTCGATGTGAGATATTTTTCCCAACACACCTCCTCAAGTGTAACCGGGCTTTACCCCATGGCTTAATATCAACAAGCTGGTTGACACTTGCTCACAAATGGACCGGCTGATATCTCTTCTTCAGTTTCGGTTTGGTCTGGCATCATTATTAGTCCAACAACTACAACGGGGCTCGAACATAGATCCCAGGATCTTTAGCCCGTTTAGATATTAAGCTCTGATACCATAATAAAATTCATGAGCCCATACATAAGTAGATTTATAAATAGGTAAGTGTTGGAATTTACTTACACAATACCAATTGGCTTGTGCTCAATCTAACACTTAGCTCAATTATAACTTCTTTATTTATTTTATTAATATTCGATGTGGAATATTTTTTCCAACATATGTTTGGTACATCTGTGATATATTTTTGGCATATATTTGGTATATATCATATTTTTGAAAAAATATTTTTAGATATGCAGTATTTTTGAAAAAATATTTTTAAGTATTTAGTATTTTTGAAAAAAAAAAATTAACAGTAAAGATGAAATATTTTTTTTTTGGTATTTTTGAAAAAATCCATTTTTTTATTTATGCAGATTCAGATAATTGTAATACTCGCCCTGAATTCGACTCGATTATATATATTTTTATTTTTTAATATTTTATTTGTATATTTTTTAATTATTAATTATTTTTTATGTGAAATATAAATTATATTTTATAGATATTTGAAAATATATATTTATATATTTTAAAAAATAAAAAAATGTAATCGGATATATCCGTTCCAATATGAAATCGGACGAGTAATTTTTTTTTAAACGAGTCGAATTTAAATTTTACAAAACCGGCCCATATCCTACCCGTTGCCGTCCTAATTATAACATGCGCATCTACATCAAATAACACTTTTGAGAGACCCATTGATTTTGCCAAAAGAATTGCCAATAGAATTCCATAAGCTTCCGCTTGTAGGCTTGAAACACAATCATAACAAAACGCATTGCCAAAAGCCAACTGATCTGAATTTTTTTGCCTACTATTGCAATCCCAGCTTTACCATTCTCTTTTCTAAAGGTTGCATCACTGTTAAATTTAACAAAACCATATGGAGGAGGCTGCCATTTCTGGGGTGCAGGCATATGTGGGTCTGTTGTGATCTCTTGCTAGCAGATAGCAATCTCCTTGGAAAGTCTAGATACACCATTAGCTGTTGCTCTAGGGTCCGGTTCCATACAATTAAAAAGATAAAAATTCTTTGATTTCCATATTTGCTAGCATAGTATAGCAACTTCCCATGTTTTCTCTGATTCTTGAGGGAAGTGCACCGTACTAGACCACCAAACATGGAATGCATTAATGAATGAAGGATTAATTCTATATGGAAACTAAACTTGTGAACCATGTGGCTCTTGCATGTGGGGACACAAACAAAATAAGTTCTGTTGTTTCTTCCTCTTGATTACAAATTCTGCATAAAAGGTGATGGAATAATCTACAATGGAGATTCACACTCGTTGGCAAAGTATTACGCACTACTTTCCAAATAAACATTTGAATTTTGGGTGGTACCTTTATCTTTCATATATTTTTCCAAAAACCATTGTGCAAATTGGCACTAAAATATGCATAATGCTTTTGTCTGTCCCTGCTAGCTTTAATCAAATGATATGCTGATTTTACCTTAAAAAGACCATTCTTTTTATAGTACAAACTAGTTCAACTGCTTCATAAGATTTCCTAATAGGAATTGACACTATTGCCCCCACCTCTTTCTTGCTGAAAAGTATCTCAAGCTCATTTATTTTCTACCTATGAGCGACTGGATTAATCAAATCACTAACAAAAATGACATTTGATGGCTATGGTCTTAGGGACTGAATTTTGAACCTCGGAAGTGAGGGAACCATTTATTATCCGAAACTGTAACATCCAAGAAGACTGTACAGGAGAGTGTATGGATGTAAGCGAATCATAGTAATGTATAAGAAATTAATTGAAGAATAAATGAGTCAAATTAGTTTAAGGAGGTCTAAAGAGAATATTCAAAAATAAATTTTATAAAAGAATTTTAAAGATGATAATAGACAGTATTAACGGTAATAGATTTTTATAATATTTTTAAAAATTTTTTTACTAAAATTTATTGAGAATACTTTAAATTAAGATTGTAAATTATTTAGAAAAAATAATTTGAGAATTTATATGAAATTAGAAAGGCAAATGGATAGTGAAAAAAAAAAAACTGATAAGAAAATCTTATTTTAAGATAATTGTTGGTTCTTGATTTCTAAGAAATTTTCTACAGTTAATTTGTTCAAATTTCTTTTACATAATTTAATTTAGATGGATTATAGTTTAATTAAAAATAAGACGGAAGTGAATATAATATTAAGAATGATTGAAAATATATATGAAATAGAAGAGATAATAAGAAAACGTAAATTTTCGATTTATGGAGTTTTGTTGAAACGAGTTCGGTATAAAAATTCTTTAGTTATAGAGGTTGAGTTATTAAGTTGAATTAAAGTAACAAGGGTAATGTAAGGTTTCATAGGACTTTAATGAAAAAAATTTATAAATTCAATTGAAAAGAATTAAAAAGAATTATGGCAGCAATTATAAATATGAAAATTTTTGGGTCAAAGTCTAAATATCAAAAGTTATGGGACCCATCAAGAAAATATCCATTTACACCAATATTTTTCAGAGAATTCATGTATTTTGCCCCAAGGTTAGCCGGCCATAGTGACAAGGGAGGATAGATTTTTAATGGAGATTTTTCCACAAATTTATGAAAATTTGACAAATGGCCAAATTTCTAGAATTCTCTACATTTTTCTTTATTTCTTCTTATGAGCTTTGGTTTATATAAAAAGAACAGATATGCTAGTTCATTGCGGGAATGGCCGAACCACTCTTGCAAGGATTTCAAATTTTCTTCAACTCCTTTTCATAGAAACCAAAAATAAGATAGAAAAATTAGATGGAAGAAATAAGATGGATGAAAAAAGATTGATGTAAATTATTGTCAAGCTATGTTGGAGGGAAAAGAAAAGGAAATGATCATCTAAATATAAGGTAAAGTTTTTAAACTTAATTCTTTGATTTAATTTATAAGTGTTATCGCTTGATTGGGTAATGAATTGAATTAATTGAGCTAAAGAAGTTAAAGATGAACTAGGGTTTAGAGGAATCATGGAATATGTTTTGAAATATAAACTTGTAGCTAGAATTCCGTGGACTTCATGAATGAATTTAGGAAAGTACAAAACATGAAAGTTGTAGGTATTTATGTTATTTAGATGTGAAATTCGAAGTGAAGGAAGAGATATTAAGTAAAAACAGAAACTGTATCGGATGGAGAAATCAATAAAAAGACTACTATGTTTTAATTATAAAGAACATTAGAGATTGAATTAGAAGACGTGTTCAAAATTAAAAGTGTTTATTTATGTCTTATCCAGAGGCCTATAAAAGGGTTTTAGCATTGGATTTTTATTTTGAGAGATATTAAGTTATAAGTGTTACATGTCAAGATTGATAGACAAACTGAAAAAGGTTACTATGTTCTGTTGATATGAAAACATTAGAGTCTGAATTAGAAAAAGTGTTAAACATGAAAAAATATTCATTTATATATTAAATAAGTGATTAAAAAATGGTTTTGCATTTGGATGAACACAGATTGAGTTATAAGCATGGAAATGGAGTCTGTCCGAATATGAATTACAAGACAGTAAATTTAACTTTGAAAAATTACTAACAATGGTATAGTGAACAAACCTAAAATTTAAATATGTTATAGTATTATATGTCTAGTTTAAGTAGGAAAAATAATTAAAGAAATTGGATAAGTGTAGAGAGAGATATGAGAAACATAATACAGGCTGCCAATAAGGGTTTTCATATAAGTAAATCCTAGAAATTGGGGATTTTAGAAATTTCTTAAATACAAGTATAATTAATGTAATTTCATGTTAATTGATATCTAAATTGAAATTAATTAGATATGTAGCATCAAGAATGAATAAAAGACATAATGAAAACCATGAGTGCTAAGACATTGGATCAAGGAAAAAGGAAATGAGAAATGTAAAGGCTAAAGGCTAAGATGAGTTAACTATATATCATTGTGCATTTTCCTTGTCATAACACGATTTATTGAATTTAAATGAACTTTATTTCTTGATGATTGAATGCTTCCTTGTTATAGTGTCACAGCGCAACTTGGGAGCCGTGATGGTCCTAGGGTACGGGTGTTGCTTACGCTACCAGTACCACGAAGAACCCATATAACTATACTATATGGCATGCAATATAATAACAAGCTCAATATGGCTTGACAATCTTATGAAAAATTGGGCAGCATCTCCTCTATATAAGGAGTATGCCCAGCTGCTAAACATACAAATAAGCACTTCAACTAATGCTTCCATATTTATCTCAATTTCAAGGATCCCTCTGGATCTCCAATATCAACTCAAAATCAGCATCTGAACATCAGATCACATATATTCATCTCAACATATATGAATATATCTCAAAATATAACTTATAGATATATAAATGCAACACACATATATATACATGCCAAACTTTAATTTACAGTACCATGGGACCTTTATTTTGTACAATATTTACAAATACTTTGAGACTGGAATTTACATGTTAAAAGTAACCAAAATTTCCACGGTGAGGATAAGATGTGCCAATGGAATACGGGTCTCATAACTGACCTGAAAATGATAACCACTGAAAGGGGTGAGTATAAAAATACTCAGTGAATCCAAATGCATAAGAATACAGTAAATGCTATATAATGAAGAACTGCCCATATATGGCCTGTAGATTCAATGTACTGTAGCAATAAAATAAGTAACAAGAATTTGTATCAATAACATATAAGTATTCATATCAATATTCAATATATAAGCCAATTCACATATGATATAACAAGATTAAGTCATATTCAAGTTCATTTGCATTGTTCATAATAGGCACGATATTTTAGTGCTAAGTATACTATACGGAAAGGGGATCAGCCTTTACGATTAAGGAATATTTACATGCCCTCCCTAGCATGGGCAAGTTTGTGAATACTAGAGAATATTTCACTCCCTCTCTAGCATGAGCTAATTTAATTATTACCAGTGTGCACACAGTCGATGGAATTTTACACTACCCATCGAAGTAGTCCTTTTTTAATATCATATGCTTCTATCTTTATAAAACTATCAAATATACCACAAATAAAAGCTTATATAGCTATAGACAGATTAAATATATATATATATATATATATATATATATATATATATATATATATATATATA
>CANXYC010312996.1:0-18408 GCA_948193065.1 Aleurites moluccanus | reverse complement strand
ATAAAAGCAACACTTAGTTAAATTTCTATCATCTTCTTCTTCTCTTCACATGGTGGTCGAACCTTCCTTGCCATTCTTCCTCCATTTCTACTTCATTTTTCCAACCAAAAATTCATAGAAAACTTGAAATCCAACCTTGATTCAATAATTTCCATCCATTTCTCACTTGGAAAGCTAAAGGAAATCAAGAATCTTGGACTTCATCAATTCAGCTGCTTCATCCATTTTAGGTAACAAATTGATTTGTTTGATTTTATTGTTTATTTAGTTGATTTAGACATTGAATTGAATGGGTTTTAGGTTAGATTGCATCAATTGATGCATTTGGATAGAAATCCTTCATTTGCTAAACCTAATTGAAGTTGTATGATTGAGCTTAATTAATTAGTGTTAGTTTGTGTTGTTTAAGCTTAGAATATGTTAATTGGAGGCTATTAGATGATTAATTGATGGTTATTTTGGTGTAGAAAATAAAGATTGCACAAGTTGTCATATTTGCCTCATTTGAAGCTTTTGGGTGGAAATCAATTTTCCAAAGAAATTGGAAGCCTTACGTGAGTTCTATATGCATCATTTAACATGTCTAATGTCTTAAAATTGAGATTGGAAACCATATGAAAAATCACCTTTGTGGTCGAACCCAATTGCACTATTCATTGCCTATGTTTTGCTTGAATTTTTCCTTTGTATTTCATAGCCCTTGTGATCCTTTTGATGTTCTTTAATATTGTATATTTGTTGCCTATTGTGTTGCCTACAATGTGAGCTTGTTGTTGGTTGAATTGGGCATGCCAACTTTGCACAAAACCCTAACCTAATGGCTTGCCATTTTATGCCCACCATGTGTTTGATGAATTTCCTAGTTGTAATTACATAGGCCTACCATTTGAATGCCATCGTCGCCATCGACATTGGCATGCCAATTGGCCTACTGATTTTCTTTGTCTAACCAACTTTTGTTCCATAACTTTGTTGTTTACCAAACCAATTATCATCAAATGTATATCACATATTGCAATGCCATTGATTGAATTGATACATGATTTGAATGATATTGAGCTTATTATCATTGATGATACCATTATTACATAATGGTGTCTATTGATATGTTTCATTCTTATATTGACCCTAATATGGCTTGACAGAGCTACCGCTCCGACAGGGTAGTGGGTAAATATTGTTAGCAATGTGCATATTGTATTATTCATGCCTTAGCTGGGAAGGGTTATAGTCCTGGCCATAAGACCTGATCAATCTTATGCTTATTGATATTGATATTACTGGAGACTATATGTTCGCATATAGTCCATACTGATACTACTGGAGACTGTATGTTTACATATAGTCCATCCCTTTATTTGTCTTTCCATATGATACCGAACCTATGATATGTTTATTGATTATTTTGTCACCTTTCGTTATTGATTCTATAAACTATTTATATTGACCTATTGATATTATTGTTCCATCTGTTACCCAATATATTTATTGGCGATGCATATATATTTACTGAGTATCTTATATACTCACTGTTTTCTCTATTTAACCATTTCAGGAGAGGAGTAGATTGCAAAATGCCAACTTTAGACATCTGAGGATTTCTGCTTACTGTTGATTATTGTAAATATTTTATATATTATGTATTTTGGTGATCATGTTCTGATTGCTCCATGAGGTATGTATGGGTTAGTTAGGATATGAACATGTATATATATGTGATGATGTTTTATGGTATATGATGATAATATGATATGTTATAATGATTATTACAACCAACTACACTAGATTATAGAAAGAATTACAGTATTGCAGAATGAATGGTAATTAAGTAAAATGAATTATAAATTGATGGTTATAGATTATGCATGTGGTACTGGGTTCTACGGGTGTCGGTCGCCATTGGCATCTCCTGCATCCTAGGACTGTCGCAATCCAAAAATAGGTCGTGACAGGTGGTATCAAAGCTCTAGGTTATAGACATCGGAGTTCTAGGTTACAGATGAATAGTACCTGAATTACAGAGGAATAGTGATTAAGTACAGAATGGGGTAGAATTAAGTAAACCATAGAGCATAGGAATTCATGTGTCATCTTTTGCTTTATTCGTCTAATATATGTTAATATTCTATATTTCTGTAATATACTAAGTACGTTTCTCATTTTTTCGACAGAATACAGAGATGTCCGATGATAGGGACATAGATACTCAGGAGGCAGAGATAGCCTCCAATGAGTCTTTAGTCAGGGAGTTCTCGATTTCAGAGGGTCCTTCCAGATCTCGACGGACTACAAAGGATATATAGAGGGATGATGATCCCTAGAAAGTTGAGATGATGAGGGGGACGATGGAGTAACGCAGGGAATTGGCTAATTTGAGACTAGAGCGTCAAAATATACTGCCACCACCAGTTCCAGTAGCAGTGCCCCCACCTGTGGCACCAGAGGCAGTACCAATTGAACCAGCTCCTGTGCAACCAGTAGGGGTTCCTAAAGAGCCTGCTGTACAAGGAGGCCGTAGAGTTATTGAGGAGGGTTGTATGACTATGTTTAGCTTTCGAAAGATAAACCTACCAGAGTTTAGGGGCACTAGAGGCAGTGACCTTGTAGATTTTCTGGAGGAGGTTGAGAAGGTAGTTAGGAGACTACCTTATTCTGAGCTTATAGTAGTAGAGCTGGTGGGATTGTTATTAAAGGGGAAGGCTTGGACTTGGTTTTTGAGGAGGATGGAGCCCAGGTTATATGGTGAGCATCCACCCTCATGGACTGAGTTTCAATAGGGTCTGATAGATGAGTTCATTACTGAGGGGGTGAAGACTCGTAACCTGATTCAGTTTCAGCAGTTGGAGTAGGGAGACAGATCAGTAGAGGAGTATGCCGAGGAGTTCATCAGGCTAAGTAGGTATGCTACTCATATTGTTCCTACTGAGGTGGATCTAATCAGCAGGTTTAGGAGAGGGTTACATGCTGCACTTCATAATGCATTATTGGCTATAGAATTCACTTCTCTGATGACTGTTATTGATAAGGCTACATAGATGGAAGAGAAGTATAAGATAGAGAAGGCAAAGAGGGACCAAAGAGGAAAGGTGGTCTAAGAGCTCAGGTTAAAAAGGGAGAGAGCAACTCCTAGCTTAGATAGGTAGAGCCAGTGCCTCGGTTGGATGAGAGACTTTCATCGGGTAGTCAGAGGTGAAGGGTTCAGAGTAGAGGACCACCAGTGGTACAGTTAGCACTTGCTTATTCACAGGGTTCTTCGAGATCAGTTACACAGACACCTAATGTGCCTATTTATGGGTTCTGTGGTCAGAGGCATGGAGGGGAGTGTTGGCGACAGTCTTGTGCCTACCTGAGCTGTGGATAGCATGGTCACTATGCTAACAGATGTACTTTGAGGGGTGAGCAGTAGCCATATGCTATGATATCTCAGTCGATGGTACAAATGAGTCAAAATGTGGGCAGAGAAGTTTCAGGTAGAGGCAGAGGCAGAGGAGGACAAGCTCCCAGCGATAGTCAGGCCCCATCGGGAAGGGGTCAGCGTAGAGTATTTGCAGTTAATACCTAGAAGGCATAGAGATCAGATAATATGATTACAGATACTATTCTAATTCAGCATGAGATTGTTGATGCCTTATTTGATTCTGGTGCTACTCATTCCTTTGTGTCACCACACTTTGCACCTAAATTGAGTAAGGAAAGGAAATTGTTGCATATGCCTTTAGTGATTTCTACACCAATGGGTGAGAGTGTTGATGTGGACTATTATTATCTTGATTGTGTGATTGAAATTGATGATAACATATTGCATGCTAATTTGATTGAATTACCGGTGTTAGAGTTAGATATGATTTTGGGAATGGATTGGCTTACGAGACATCAGGCAGTTATTGATTGTTATTAGAAGAAGGTCAGGTTTCAGCCTAAGGGGTAACCAGAGTTTGAGTTTCAGGGTGACGTATGGGAGTTCAGAGTTAATATAGTTTCTATTATCCAGTCTAGGAGGATGATTGGCAAAGGTTGTTCAACCTATTTGGCTCATGTGATAGATGTGCAAAAGTCTTCTGTAGAGCTTGATCAGATACCAGTAGTTTAGGAGTTTCCTGATGTATTTTCTGAGGAGTTTCTAGGATTGCCACCAGATAGGGAGATTGAGTTTGAGATTGAGGTACATACAGGCATCGATCCTATATCTATTCCTCCTTACAAAATGGCACCAACTAAATTAAAGGAATTGAAGCTGCAGTTACAGGAGTTATTGGATAGGGAATTCATTAGACCGAGTAGTTCTCCTTGGGGTGCTCTGTATTGTTTGTAAAGAAGAAGGATGGCTCGTTGAGGATGTGCATTGATTATAGGCAGCTGAACAAGGTGACAGTGAAGAACAAGTATCTGTTACCATGGATAAATGATCTGTTTGATCAGCTGCAGGGTACTAGTCATTTATCGAAGATTGATCTGAGGTCTGGGTATCACTAGTTGAAGATTAAGAAGGGTGATGTACCAAAGACTATTTTCAGGACCTAATATAGGCATTATGAGTTTTTGGTGTTGCCATTCAGGTTAACCAATGCACCGGCTACTGTCATGGATTTGATGAATAGGGTGTTCAAGTCATTTTTGGATAAGTTTATCATTGTATTCATTGATGACATTCTTATCTACTCCAGGAGTGAGGAGGAGCATGTGGAGCATCTGAGGATTGTATTGTAGACAATTGGGAGCATCAGTTGCATGCCAAGCTATCTAAATGCCAGTTTTGGCTAATCGAAGTGTGTTTTCTGGGGCATGTGATTTGTAAGGATGGTATTAAGGTGGATCCTCAGAAGATTAAAGTAGTTGCGAGTTGGCCTTAGCCTACCAGTGTTTCTGAAGTTAGTAGTTTTCTGGATATGGAAGGGTATTATAGAAGGTTTGTGAAGGATTTCTCCAAGATTGCAGCTCCATTGACTAAGCTGATGCAGAAACAAGAGCGTTATCTGTGGGCTGATAAGTGTTGCAATTTCCAAACTTTGAAGTCTTGCCTCACAAGTGCTCCAGTGTTAGCATTGCCATTAGAGGGGGATAAATTTACTGTGTATTGTGATGTTTCACAATTCATATTGGGATGTGTATTGATGCAGAATCAGAGGGTAATTACTTATGCTTCACGGTAATTAAAGAAGCATGAAGTGAATTATCCAACACATGATCTAGAGATGGCAGCTATGGTTTTTGCATTGAAGATTTGGAGGCACTACTTGTAGAGGTCAAAATGTGAGATATATACTGATCATAAGAGTTTACAGTATATATTTCAGCAAAAGGATCTGAATCTTCGGCAGGGCAGATGGGTAGAGTTACTTAAGGATTATGACTGTGAAATCCTTTATCACTCGGGTAAAGCCAATGTAGTGGCGGATGCACTGAGTTGGAAGTCTATGGGCAGTCTAGCTCATATCATGGTTGGCAGAAGATCCTTGATCCGAGAGATGAGGGATTTGGCAAAGGGATTTGGCAGATATGGGTATGGAGTTAGATTTAGGATCCCAGGATCATAACTAGGCTCTGATAACCCAATTTTGGGTGAAGTCACTATTGTTTAATGATATTAAAGTGCTCAAGATAGGGATTCGTGTCTACTGAAGCTTAAGGGAGATGTGCAGAATGGCAAAATGATAGAGTTTACAGTGGAGGATGGTGTACTGAAGTGTGGGAAACGGATATGTGTACTTGATATTGATGGGCTACGGGAAAGGATTATAAGAGAGGCTCATTACTCAGCATACAGTGTACATCCAAGGATTACCAAGATGTACCATGATCTGAAGGATGTGTATTGGTGGCTTGGTATGAAGGAAGATGTAGCACAGTTTGTCTTCAAATCCTTAGCCTGTCAGCAGGTTAAGTTTGAGCATTAGATGCCATCAAGGTTACTTCAAGAGATTGAGTTGCCAGAGTGGAAATGGTAGCAGGTTACCATGGATTTTGTAGTTGGTCTACCGAGGACTACGAGGGGTTATGACTCCATATGGGTGATTGTAAACCGGTTGACGAAATTTGCTTATTTTCTGGAGGTTAAAAATAGCTACATTATTGCTCAGTATGCATAGTAGTATATGGATAAGATTGTGCGACTTCATAGAGTACCGTTGATGATTATTTCAGATAGAGGTACGCAATTTATCTCCCAATTTTGGCAGAAATTTCAGGAGGCTATGGGTACTCAGTTACGGTTTAGTACTGCTTTCCATCCACAGACTGATAGGTAGTCAGAGAGGATAATCCATACTTAGGAAGATATGTTTTGATTGTGTATTATGGATTTCAAAGGTAACTGGGATCAATATCTGTCATTGATTGAGTTCTCTTATAACAACAATATTCACTCTTCTATTGGTATGGCTCCATTTGAAGCACTAAATGCTAGGGAGTGTAGCTCTCCAGTGTGTTCGGTGGAGCCAGGGGAGAAGTAACTAGAGGGGCCAGAGTTGATTAGAGAAACAATGGAAAAGGTGCTAATGTTAGAGATCGGATGAAGACAACTTTCAGTAGGTAGAAGAGATACGCTAATCCCAAGAGGAAAGATGTACACTTTGCAGTTGGTGATCATGTTTTCCTTAAGATCTCACCGATGAGAGGCATTATGAGATTTGGGAAGAAGGGAAAGCTGTTACCAAGGTTTATAGGCCCATTTAAGATTCTTGAGAAGACATGTAATGTGGCTGATAAATTGGCTCTTCCACCTAATATGAGTCACGTTCATCCGGTTTTCTACATCTCGATGCTGCAGAAATATGTTTTTGATCCATCACACATATTGGAGGCACAAGATGTGGGACTCAATGAGGACTTGTCGTATGCGGAGCTTCTAGTGGAGAAAGTTGATTGTCAAGTCAGGCAGCTGTGAAACAAGGAGATTCCCATCGTAAAAGTGCTCTGGAGAAACCAATCAATGGAGGAGTTCAATTGGGAGAGCGAGCAGGAGATGAAAGACAGATATCCATTTCTGTTCTAGCAATGAGGTATGCATTTTATTTAAATTCGAGGACAAATTTATTTGAAAGGAGGAAGAATGTAATACTCTAGAAAGTCATAACTTATATGCATGAATTAATTCTCAGTATATGGTTTAAAGGCATTGAAATGATGGGAAATAATTTTAGAGACACAGTTAGAAAGCGAACAAAACACTTTACAGAAAAACGTCGGTGTCGGGAACACTGCCGAGAAATTAGTTGTCTGGTCAAAAGATGAATTTCTGATTTAGACCAGGGAGTAAAAGATCACATAAATACAAGTTTAATTTTGGTAAAATGAAAGAGGTGAAAAATATTTAGGAACACTGAAAAAGTAACCAATGGCAAAACTGTAAATAAATGAAACTTTGAGGGGAATAGTGGAAATTGGTCTGTCTAGGTTTCAGAATGGTTCTGGAACTATTTTTATAAATAAGTATAAATTAAAATAAGCCTTTTGATTTCCCACTTTGAAATCTAAATCCCAACAGAATTGTCAGAATAAATTACAGAAGAAGTTGGGGTCAAAGTATAATTTCTTAAAAGTTTAAGGACCAAAATGAAATTTGCAATTATGATTTAATATAAAAGCAACACTTAGTTAAATTTCTATCATCTTCTTCTTCGCTTCACATGGTGGCCGAACCTTCCTTGCCATTCTTCCTCCATTTCTACTTTATTTTTCCAACCAAAAATTCATAAAAAACTTGAAATCCAACTTTGATTCAACAATTTCCATCCATTTCTCACTTGGAAAGCTAAAGGAAATCAAGAATCTTGGACATCATCAATTCGGCTACTTCATCAATTTTAGGTAACCAATTGATTTTTTTTTTATTTTATTGTTTATTTAGATGATTTAGACATTGAATTGAATGGGTTTTAGGTTAGATTGCATCAATTGATGCATTTAGATAGAAATCCCTCATTTGCTAAACCTAATTGAAGTTGTATGATTGAGCTTAATTAATTAGTGTTAGTTTGTGATGTTTAAGCTTAAAATATGTTAATTAGAGGCTATTAGATGATTAATTGATGGTTATTTTGGTGTAGAAAACAAAGATTGCACAAGTTGCCATATTTGCCTCCTTTAAAGCTTTTGGGTAAAAATCAATTTTTCAAAGCAGTTGGAAGCCTTATGTGAGTTCTATATGCATCATTTAACATGTCTAATGTCTTAAAATTGAGATTGGAAACCATATGAAAAATCACCTTTGTGGTTGAACCCAATTGCACTATTCATTGCCTATGTTTTGCTTGAATTTTTCCTTTGTATTTCATAGCCCTTTTGATCCTTTTGATGTTGTTTAATATTGTATATTTGTTGCCTATTGTGTTGCCTACAATGTGAGCTTGTTGTTTGTTGAATTGGGCATGCCAACTTTGCACCAAACCTTAACCTAATGGCTTGCCCTTTTATGCCCACTATGTGTTTTATGAATTGCCTAGTTGTAATTCAATAGGCCTATCCCATTTTTCTTCCATAGGCCTACCATTTGAATGCCATCGTCGCCAGTGACATTGGCTTGCCAATTGGCCTACCGATTTCCTTTGTCTAGCCAACCTTGTTCCATACCTTTGTTGTTTACCAAACTGACTATCATTGAATGTACATCACATATTGCAATGCCATTGATTGAATTGATACTTGATTTAAATGATACTGAGCTTATTGTCATTGATGATACCATTATTTCATAATGGTGTCTATTGATATGTTTCATTCTTATATTGACCCTAATATGGTTTGACAGAGCTACAGCTCCGACAGGGTAGTAGGCAAATATTGTCGGTGATGTGCACATTGTATTACTGATGTCCTAGCTGGGAAGGGTTATAGTCCTGGCCATAAGACCTGATCAGTCTTATGCTTATTGATACTGATATTACTAGAGACTGTATGTTCATATATAGTCCATACTGATACTACTAGAGACTGTATATTTACATATAGTCCATCCCTTTATCTGTCTTTCCATATGATACCGAACCTATGATATGTTTATTGACTATTCTGTCACCTTCCGTTATTGATTCTGTAAACTATTTATATTGACCTATTGATATCATTGTTCCATCTGTTACCTAGTATATTTATTAGCAATGCATATAGATTTACTGAGTATCTTATATACTCAACTTTTCTATGTTTAACCATTTCAGGAGAGGAGTGGATTGAAAAATTCCATCTTCAGACATCTGAGGATTTCTGCTTACTATAGATTAATGTAAATATTTTATATATTCTGTATTTTGGTGTTCATGTTCTAGCTGCTCCATGGGGTATGTATGGGTTAGTTAGGATATGAACATATATATGTATGTGATGATGTTTTATGGTATATGATGATAATATGATATGTTATAATGATTATTACAACCAATTGCACTAGATTACAGAAAGAATTATAGTATTGCATAATGAATGATAATTAAGCAAAATGAATTTTAAATTGATGGATATAGATTATGCATATGGTACTGGGTTCTATGGTGCCGGTTGCCATTAGCATCTCCTGCATCCTAGGACCGTCGCGATCCGAAAATGGGTCGTGACATAAGGCTACCCTTAGGAAAAATCCTAACGCTACCTTTAAAATGGTCTGGAAAACTCCTAAGGATAAGATCCTAAAGCTACCATTAGGATAGTCTAAAAAGCTACTAACGCTACCCTTAGGAAAAGATCCTAAAGCTACCTCTAGGAAGGTCTATAAAGCTCATAAGGTTACGCTTAGAAAGGTCTAATAAGATCCTAAAGCTATCTTTAAGATGGTCTGAAAAGCTCCTAAGGCTACCCTTAGGGAGGATATTCTTGAACTATGCTAGGTTTAAGATGTGAAACCCAAGGTTGCCCCAAGATGGATAATTCTATAAGAGAAACCTAAAGAGAGTGGTCTTAAATATGTTTTAGGATGGTTGCTATAGGTTGGAAAAAATAGATTTTGAATTCAAATATCTTTCAGGATGAAATCGGGTAGAAAAATATATTTTGGTTTCAAACATCTTTCAAAATGAAATTAGATAGAAAATGAATTTTGATTTCAGGCATCTTTCAGAATGAAGTTAGATAGAAAATGGATTTTTATTTGATTTCAAATATCTTTCAGAATGAAATTAGATGGAATAAAAGTTTTTGATTTCAAACATATTTCAAAATGAAATTAGATAGAAAATGGGTTTTGTTTTCAAACATCTTTCAAAATTCAATTGGATGGAAAATGATTTTTATTTCAAACATATTTCAAGATGAAATTAGGTGGAAAATGGGTTTTTGATTTCAAACATATTTCATAATGAAATTAAATAGAAAATGGGTTTTGATTTCAAACATATTTCAATGGAAAATATATTTTGATTTCAAATATATTTTAGAATGAAATTAGATGGAAAATGGATTTTGATTTTATTTCAAACATCTTTTAGAATGAAATTAGATGAAAAAAAAATATTTATTTCAAACATATTTTAGAATGAAATTAGATAGAAAATGGATTTTAATTTCAAGTATCTTTCAGAATGAAATTGGGTTTCAGGATGAAATTGGGTGGAAAATGGGTTTTTGGTTTCAAACATATTTCATGATGAAATTAGATAGAAAATGGGTTTTGATTTTAGATATATTTTAGAATGAAATTAGATGGAAAATATATTTTGATTTCAAACATATTTTAGAATGAAATTAGATAGAAAATTGATTTTGATTTCAAACATTTTTCAGAATGAAATTAGATGGAAAATGATTTTGATTTCAAACATATTTCAAGATGAAATCAGATGGAAAATGGGTTTTTAATTTCAAACATATTTCATAATAAAATTAGATAGAAAATGGGCTTTGATTTTAGACATCTTTCAGAATGAAATTAGATGGAAAATATATTTTGTTTTCAAACATCTTTCAGGATGAAATTGGGTGGAGAAATAAATTTTGATTTCAAACATGTTTAAGGATGAAATCAAGTGGTGTTTTTATTTTGATTTCAAACATCTTTCAAAATGAAATAGGGTGGAAAATAGATTTTAATTTCAAACATCTTTCAGAATGAAATCGGGTGGAAAATAGATTTTGATTTCCAATGGTTGCATGAGCTTAAAATGATTTTGGATTTGCCAAGTGTTTCTTGGGCTTAAAATTGATTTTTGTTTTGCCAAGGGCTGTTTAGGCTTAAAAATGATTTTTGTTTGCCAAGAATTGCTTGGACTTAAAATGATTTTGAATTTGACAAGGGTTATTTGGGCTTAAAAATGATTTTTGCTTGCTAAGGGTTGCTTAGACTTAAAAATAATTTTGGATTTGCCAACAGTTGCTTGGACTTAAAAATGATTTTTGTTTGCCAAGGGTTGTTTGGGCTTAAAAATAATTTTTGTTTGCCAAGGGCTTCTTAGGCTTCATATATCTTTATAAGTTGGAAATGAAATAGGTGAGGCTTCAAGTATCTTTAAAAGTTGAGGAAATGATGCATGGCTTATAAATTTTTTCTAAAGTTTGAAGATATGATATGATGCAATTTAAGATGCCTTAAATTTGAAAGAGTTTGATGTAATGTAATTTAGGATGCCCTAAATTGAAAAGAGTTTGATGCAATGCAGGGTCCTAACTCTATGCTAGGTTGTCATGGAAGTGAAAACCTAAGTTATCTTAGGACAATCCTTTTTTTTAAAAAAAAAAAGCAAACCTAACTTCGTTCTAGGTTGAAATATGAAATTACCCTTGTAGGGTTTGAAGAGCTTTGATCGACGCAAATTGAGACTTTGAGTCTTATATCAAGTGCATCCTATGTCTAGTCTAGGAATGCAAAAATTATGAATGCTTTTATGGATTGGATACCTTGAACCAGAGAAAGATTGATATAAATAACTATTGTGTTAAGATGAAAATGCATACATGTTTTGACAAATTTAATACTTTGAACTAGTGAAAGGCTAATCTAATTTGTAAAGTGACAATTTATGAGAAATGTCAGATTAATTATTGAAGTTTTAGGAGGATTTCCCACTTTTGGAAAAAAGGATAACTTGGAAAGTCATAAGGATTTTGGCATTCTGTTTGGCCTTGGCTTGGGATTTGGTTGAAAGAATGAGGTCACTTTAACTTGGGCTTTCCAAGGGTGATTTACATTTTTATAGAGATGGCCTATTTTTTGGGGGACTGTGATTTGAAGAATGGCCTAGGAATGATAACTTAGATCACTTTGGTGTTTATAGAGGTTGAGAGGGAGTTGAAAATTTATTTGGCATTGATTTGTCTACTTATTAGGCAGTGATAATAGAAAGGTAAAGTTTAATGTTGTTATTTGAACCCACATTTAGTTTGAGTTGAGTATGATGGATTAAGGATAATGCCATGCTCAGCCTTGGTTTAAATAATAACTTGGAAAGCTAAAGTCGGATATTGCATAAATGTTATTTTTGGGAAGCTCTGGCCAGGTTTAGTCTTGAGATTGATTGGTCTTGTCATATTGGTTTAAACTACTTTTGGGAGGCTATGGCAAAGTTTAGCCTTGAATTATTTTTTAGATCAGATGAGGCTTTGCTCAACTTAAACAGTTGTTGTAGGATTAAGGGGTCTCTGGTCAGTTAGCTTGGTTATCTTTCAAGTAAGGACTTCTTCTTTTATTGATCCCCTTTTGTTTACGCCCCTTTCTTGATTTCTAATTTCTACTTTAGAATGGCTTAGGTATGGCTAAAGGATCATCTATAAAGAGTGAGTTCTCTATATAGGCTATCCTATTCAGCTTCCAGGTACTATATACATAAAACCTTGATCCATTTTGACTCTTAGAGGGAGTGGACTGTTTGACGTTTAGAGTTGGATCTAAAGGATTTTTTTGTGGTACTGCCCATAGTATAGGATTGGCTCTTTCGTCATAATAAGCTATAGTTATAGGATGGTTTACTTAATGGGCATGAGGTTGACCACCTCTTATCAGGGAACTAGATTATTGAGGTGGAACATTCTCAGGGTATTCCACCAGATGAGGTTATTTTTCACATCACTGATCACTAATATAGCAGCCCAAACCATAATGAATGGCTATAGGAGATCCATGCACTTTGTCAAACCAGTTGGTTTATCAAATAAGCTGGAGGGGTATAATGTTTGGTTTATCACTTCAATTTCACTTATTGAGAAGGGTAGGTGAGTTACCTTGATAAAGGAGATGGATATAGGAATAGAGAAAATTGACAAACCTATACCTATGAATGACACAGAGGCATCAGCAGGTGGAGTGATAAAGGTGACAATAATGGATTCGCCTGATGAGAGAGATTCTGAGAAATTAGTTGACGCTAGAGACTCTAAAAGAGTATTTAGAGATGGAGTTTCAGGGAGACTAGCTGATGATGATGATTCTGATAAGGACAGGGATATCCATCCTAGGAGGAAGACTCATAGTTAAGATTTTTCCTTTTCGCTTCTGTCTACCTAGGATTTGATAGGAGTTTTGACTTGGATATTGGTTTGGACTTAATGAAACGAGACAAGATCTTTGACTTTGACATTAGACTATAATAAAATGAGATAGGAATCTATGATGAATGGGACAATAATTTATGACTTTGTCAGATATGATAGTCAAAATGAGGCATTTATATTATTCTTCTTTTTTCTCATTTTCTTTTATTTTTCTTTCTTTTTTATTGCTCTAATTTTTACCCATGCTGCCCTTTTGGTTTTTTGACTCTCTGAGCTGCTTTAATTTTTGCATAAGTCACTTTAATAGGTTTTTAACTTAGTGAGTGAAAGTCAATTGATCTTGGCACAAAAAAATGATAATTTTATTATGATTTGGACTGTACCCAGGATGAGCTGCCTATATATCTCTATTTGCATTTTTTTCACTTTTAATTCTTTTCTTTAGGAGAAGTAGGTCCTCGTAGTCCTGTTTACATTACTCAATAACATTGCACAAAATATCTTCTAATTAATCTATATTACATGGGTTTGCATATTCATTCCCATTTATATCCATGAGTATGACTCCTCTGCCTAATAGGATCCTTTTGAGCTTATAGGGACTAACCCAACTAGGTCGAAACTTCCTTCTTGGATTGTGAATCAAAGCTCTGATTTCCTTCAAGTCCAAGCTTCCTTCTTCTAATCCTCTCTTAGTCACCCTTTTGTTGAAATGCCTAGTTAACCTTTGTTGATTACCTTTAATCTAATACAAGTCATCCATCATCTTCTCGTTCAGCTTATCATGATACCCTTTTGATCCATTCTGCTTCATCTAACTAACTTTCGTGCATGACTCTGATAAACTGGGTTTACATCTCAATTGGGAGGACTACTTTCATGCCATAGACTAAAGAATATGAAGTTGCCCCATTTAGAGTGCGAATGGAGATCTAATATCCCTATAATGCATATGGAATATTTTTTGCCAATCCCTGCGGCTGGTGATCATCTTTTGCATAATGGTCTTGAGAGTCCTGTTTGCTGCTTCAACTACCTCATTCATTTGAGGAAGGTAAGACAAAGACTTGTGTTGTTGGATCCTCTTGAATAGATTAACTACTTCTTTTTCTAAAAGTGCAAGCCATCCACACTCATTTTTACCTTCCATCTTTCTTGGGTATTATGACTATATATGCTAAACATAAAGGATATGTGATCGGTTCAATGAACTTGTACTTTAGCAGCTTGGCAACTTTCTCCTTCTTAATTTTTGCTTAAGACGCTTTATATACTCTTAAGTTGGGATCTTGTAAACTATAATGCTTGGATCAATTTTAGTCATATCTTCAAGTTCCCATGTAAACCAGTCCTTGAATTTTAGAATCTTTTGGGACAACGAGCCATGATTTGAAGATGCAATATTTGTGAGTTTTGGATTACCATTTATGCCAAAATTAATTGATTCTTTATCATTATTTTTTCCTTTTTTTATTTCATTTTATTTTAATTTCTCAATTTGATTAGAATCATGAAAAGGAAAATCTTACAAATGAATATAAGAGGAAAAGGCAAACTTTTTATTAAGAAAAGGTCCCATAACGATAGGTTACATCATAATTAAAAGAAAGACCATATAGGTCTTTTATAGACTCGAAACAAGAGAAAGAGGACACTGACTCAAGTGACTCAAACTTTAGATGACTTGGACTCATGTGACTTGGACTCAAATGACTTAGACTCAAATGACTTGGACCTAGATGACATGGACTCAAATGACTTGGACTCCAACTCGGTTTCATCAGGACAAACTATCTCCTCATGGTACCAATTTTGTAATTGGGAGAAGTGGTTTGAATAGGGTATATTTCTATCCTAGGACAATGCAAAGATTAGTAGGGATGTTGGATTTTAGCTGGACAGGGAGAAGGATGTTCCCATCTTCAATGAGATCCTGGATTCCTTGCCTCAAGTTTTTGCACATGTCAATTTTATGCCTATGGCTTTGGTGATATTCACAGTACTTATTCATGTTCCAGCTCTCGGGTAAAGGGTTTGGAGGTAGCCTTAGTTATAAAGGTGTGCCTAGCTTAGCTTCCAATGCTTCCTTATAAATCAATCTCAATGACTAACCCAAATTAATGAATTTCCTCCTTCCCACCTTTAAAGGTTATAGGTTGACTGTGGTTGCTTCCTTCTTGCGCTTATGTTCATTAGAGGAGGCAATATAGGCATTATTATGCTTATGCTTTTTCTTTACTGTGTGATTTTGCTCAATCTTAATGGTTTTATGCTTCTCGAACTTTTCAATTAGTTTATAGGTAAGAATTTTGCTTCCCTGAAAGGATTCACAGAAATGAAAGGAATATTGTTTGTGTTTGCTTACATGCTGGTGTTACCCATATTAGCACTGGATATAGTTGATGTGCTCAATTGAATGGGGTTGACTTGATTCTGGTTCATCACCTCCTTCACCTCAACAATGATGGTCTGATGTTGGAAGTTTAGGGTATTAGCCACATAATCTATTCATTCAGAAAACCAGCTTTTTGGACAGCTATGGTTTTATTGAAGTTGGTCTGTTGAGTGACCAATACTTTGTCAAAGTGGGCTTGTTAAGCATCTAAGGTAGACTTGAGGATAACTTGAAAATTTTTCTCCTGTTTCCTGAGGAAAGTGGTGAAAAGTGTGTTCATGACCTCGGGATCAGTTTCTTAAGTCATGGGTACCTTGCATGAAAGGAAAAGGAAAATGACAGTTTATAAATTACTAGTAGAACAAGTGTACAGGTCTTTTATACACAATGACAGATAGGTTGTAGTATAGACATGTGAATGACTTTCGAGAAAAAGAAAAGATTCCTCTTAGTTAAGTATGTAGAACTCACAATGTGATGGGTTGGATCCATGGGTCAATTTAGATATGGATTAAACATAGTTTTCTGTTTAACAGGTCAATTTTGGTCAATTTATTTGGTAAGACAGTGGGTCGATTTTGTTGTTTTGGTAAATAGGATAATTGGTTGGTTTGATTGGTAAGGGTAAACGGGACAGTGGGTTGGTATGATTAGCAATGGTAACTAGGATAGTGGGTCTGTTTCACTGGTATGATTTAATGAGACAATAGGTCAGTGTCACTATTTTGGGATTTTTCTTTGAATTTTGGTTGAGTGTTTCTAGGTCAGGTTCTTTGTTTTGTACACAAGTCTGATTTGGTTCGATTTTGGTCATAGGTCTGGTTCAGATTGATTTTGAGGTAACTAGTATAGGTTAGGTTTGGTAAATGTTTAGTGGATCGATTGTCGGTTTACTTGGGCATAGGTTTGAAATGGTTTTTTATTTAGTGGGTTAGGTTCACTATTTAGATATAGATCAAGTTTGTACTATTTAAGGTAAGTGGGTCTGGTTCACAGTGATGGGTACATGTTGAGTTTGTTTTATTTGAGGTAAGTGGGTCTGGTTCACTGTTTGCTTACACAGTAAAGGTTTAGTGAGTCAAAGAGTATTTCAAGCTCTACCAGAAAGCATTTAGCTATTGAGTCATTTCCTTTGGGGTAAGGATCATCTCCATTTGAGGCTTTGGGTGAAGGAAATTATTGTCTAAGGTTTTGGAAGGATTTTAGGGGTAGGTTATCCTTGTTTAGGATGAAAGCCATTTCTGTTTAGGGATTAAGAGTTTAGGTAAATCTCTGTTTAAGGCTTAAGGGTTCAGGTCCATCTTTGTTTAGGGCTTAAGAGTTACGGTCCATCTCTGTTTAGGGCTTAAGGATTCAGGTCCACCTCTGTTCAAGGCTTAAGGTTTAAGACTCAAGATTTATAAGTCATAGAGTAAGGGGCAAAAGATTGTAGGACTTAAAGTTTATAAGCCCTAGGGTAATGGTTGAAAGTGTTCAACATGATTGAAATAAATGTTCAAGGTTTAGTTTGATCCTTATCCAATTCAAGGTATCACCTAAACTTATATTAGGATAAAATGTATGCTCTATGCATTATGAATGCATGGTTAAAAATTGGTTCATAATCATGGCTTGAATCATTTAGGGTGAACATAACCTAGAGTTTGAGTTCTAAATTCATTACATGAAGGCTATGTGGCTTGGATAAAAGGTACCCGTTACACTAAGGCAGTGATATACCTAACCACATGTGAGTCAAAAATCCTCGTGTGGGTCCAAAAGTACTACTGCCCATTACACTTCAAAACAATTGAAGATTCATCACAGGGTAGATGTTTTTTCTATCCCCCAACATACTCAAAGAGAGTTTCCATGTTGATGTAACTCGTTATCTGAAGTTTTTGATTTATAACTGGTGATGCAAAGTGATGCATAGAAATCCATAGTTAAATAAAAAGCCAAAAAAAAAAAGTTACTTCACAAAAGATTATTTAGTTTCTTTTTAAACAAATTAGTAGTCCTCTTAAGTTTTAGAAAAAGTTTGTCCCTAGTGGAGTCGCCAATTATGAGGTCTTGCTCGATCGCTGAGATACTATTTTAGGGTGATTTCCCATGCATTAAAGGCAGCTTTTACATTACATTTGCAAATTATCTCTTTAACATTTTATTTTGAAAATTTGTAGAGTCGCCACCTTCATTTTCAAAGGAAAAAAGAAAGGAAAATCTAATTTGACTCCACTATAACCCAAAGAAAAAATAACTAGACCTTCAAACTGAGACGAAACTCATGGACTAGGTTTTCGATTTTAACTCTCATTTCTGATGCTTAAGGTTCTGTGGAGGAACCGAACAGTAGAGGAGTGTACTTGGGAAACAGAGGCAGAGATGAGACAGAAGTATCCACACTTGTTCGATGCTTTGGGTATGTTCTTGGCTTCCATAGTTTTAAATTCGAGGACAAAATTCTTAAAAGGAGGGGAGAATGTAACATCCTAGGTGAAACCCTAGCACCTAAACCCTAGTTGGAAACCCTAACCCTAGCACCTAAACCCTAGTTAGAGTTAGGGGTGTTTATATGGGTTGGTTGTTATATAAGTTATATGATTTAATTGATGTGTTTATAT
>CANXYC010312981.1:0-10298 GCA_948193065.1 Aleurites moluccanus | reverse complement strand
ATACATTTCTGAAATTTTTTCATTAGGAAGCATTTTAAACAGTTCATACTCATGAGTAAAAAGTTGAATCTTTTTACCTTTGACTTGATTTGTTCCTTCATGAGTAGTTTGAAGAGTATCCCAAATTTGTTTTGCCGAAGTACAATGAGATATCTTACCATACTCTTCTCTACTGAGAGCACAATAGAGAGTATTCATTGCTTTGCGATTTCTTCCATTTGCTTTCTTTTTGGCTGCGGTCCATTCACTTTTCGGTTTTTTGACTTGATTACCATCTAGAGTGATAGTGGGAACTCTATGTCCTTCTTCTACTACATCCCATAAATCGATTCCATCGCTATCCATGAAGATTTCCATCTTATTTTTCCAATAGGGATAGTCGGTGCCATTGAAGAATGGTGGTCTCACTATTGACCCTCCTTCAAGAATATTTGAAGCTTGTGTTGCCATTGATCTTTGTTCCAAGATGATTAAATCTTTTCAAGAGATGTGGAGACAAGCTCTGATACCAATTGTTAGTCCCTTTGGCAACCAAAAGGGGGGGTGAATTGGTTGTCTTTAAAAAATAATAACCAATTAAAAATATGATGAAGGAAGAGAAGAAGAAAATCAACACAAAGATTTATAGTGGTTCAGCCAAAAACAAGCCTACGTCCACTCCTCAAGATCACACTTGAGTATTTCACTACCTTTGATCCTTTTACAGGTTCAAGATCAAACCTAAGTGTTTTGGTTCACACTTTAACCTTATACAATGTATTTTTCTCAAACTAGGTTCACACAAAACCTTTTACAATAAATGCAAGTCTAACTTGATTTTGCACAATAATTATGAATGATCTAGCAATAAATGATTATGAACTTGTTTAAAGGTTTTTCTTTATTCATTTAATACAAATCAACTCATATTTATAGTCTTGAGTAAAGAAAGAGCCGTTTAGACTCATTTTCCCGCAATAAATGCTCCTGAGAATTCACTCCAACGGCTATTTTACAGGTGAGTCATGCCCGCGACTCGGTCTGTCAAGCCCGCGACTGGCTTTATTCTTTTTGGCTCGAAGAACACCACATTTGAATTTTTCACGTCGCGCCCGTGACTGAGTCTATCGCGCCCGCAACTTTTCGTGAGATTCAAATTTCAAACTCTGTTGAACTTCTTCATACCTACGACTGAGCTTGAACAGTCCTATGAATATACCTAGTTACACCCGCGACTAAAACACACTGTTTAATCTTAAGCTACTGGATGTTTTGAATTATGCAAACTTTAATTTCGTGCCTGCGAATAATTCTGTCACACCTGCGACTTCACTTAGTCGCACCTGCTACTCTCTTGTGTCGCGCCCGCTACTAGATGGACGCTGTTCACCTTGAAGCTACTGGATGTCTTGAATTATCAGGACCTTAATTTCACACCCGCGACTTTAAAGTGTCGCGCCCACTACTTGAATCTTTTCAAGACTGTGACTAGATTTGTCGCACCTGTGAGCAAGCTTGTATATAAAGTCGCACCCGCGACTACAACTGGTCTCGCCCGCGACTAAGCCGCATCCTGCAATACTTCAGAGAAATTCTTGGAGATTCTTGCACATAATCAAACAAACTTATTAGTCCAATAATTTGTTGTTTGTAACTATCAAAATGAGTATGAAGAAGACCTTAAGGTCTAACAACAACTCTCTTCTCAGGGTCAATAATAAAATGAAACATTTTTCATTCTTTAATTGTAAGACCTCTCTTTCAAAAATAGTCTTTGAAGTTCCAACAATGTTTTTTAAAGCCATTTCTCGCTCAACTGCATTGAGCCTTTCATTCACCAATTTGCCTACTTCCTTTGCAAAAGCATTTCTTTGTTATGGAGAATCGCCTAAATTTCCTTGTGCATATAACTATTGAAGGAGAAGGTTCACTTCATTATGAATATTCGGTAATGAAGTCAATTATGAAGGATTCAAACAGACACTTTATTTTGTCTTATCCATCTTTGAATTTGAATTACTGGTACTGATAATGTTTTCTATTATTTCTAAATGAGTCCACCAACAGTCTCTCCTGGGAAAGCCTAACAAGTGGGCTAAAAAGAAGTCAATTCTCCTAAAGTACAATCTTTTCCGAGGTAAATAATTTCTTGCAAATTCATCATTCCAGCTATCTAGTGTTAAAGGAATATCCTACCCTAATATTGGTAGATATGTAAATTCATGATATTGTCTTTTAGGGGTGAGCAAAAAAAAATTGAAAATTGAAAATCGAGTTAACTCTATATTCAAGGGAACATTTCTAAAAATATAATAAAGTGTTATTTTTTTAGGGGAGTATTTTAATATATTGAAATTGTTTTAGGAATGTATTTTAATGTTTTGTAAACATTTTAGGGAAGTATTTTAATGTTTTGGAAACTAATTAAAGTTGAGGGATGATCATGAAAACAGTTTTAGTTGAGAAATAACTAATAAAACAAACCTTTGATATTTGAGTTATTAGAAGAATCCTAAATTATGTTTGGAAAAATAGTTCTTAGCTTTCCCATTGATATTAATTTTGTTTTTCTTACTGATGCAAAGATTTGCAAAATTATAGTAGTGTTGTAGTCCAAATCATGCAAGATCACGAACTTGAAGGCTTTCTTGGATGCCATGGAGAGTTGTAAATCATGATTGTTCACATCCTCATTTAGAGGTTTGTTTTGTTTTGTTATTTTTATATAGTGGGTTCAATCCGACAAGTAAGGTTCATGTGCAGGTGTGTGTGAATTGAGGATGTTGGATAATAATAAAATATATAAAAATTTATAAATTAAGGAGTATTGAATCTAATAAAAGTTAATTGATTTTGTGCAAATAAATTTCAACACCTCTGTAATTATAACTTCACATATAGTATATGTTGTAATAACCCCAAATTTATATTATGGGTTTGAACAATCTATATGCCGCCACCCTGCCATCAGTAATATCTTTGCACATACTGACACTCTACATGGAAACTATCATTTTAGTTACAAAATTACTCTATAATAATTGATTAAATCTTAAATTGCCTTCAATTTCCTATTATTGAATGCAATTTTACCGATTGAATATGCAAAGGCATTCGAAAAAATATCTCCATTTTCAAGAATAAAGAAATCAATTTGGTATTGCTCGAGGATTTTGATATGTTAAGTGGCAAAATTTTTGCTTGTAACTTCTTGCTTGATATAATTTTTAATTGAAATAATGATGAGATTAATGATCTTTATGGTTCACTAATCACCGACGTGAGACCATCTATTGTATCCAGCTAGAAACAAATAAAAAAAATAATTATACAATGATTATTTAGGCGACTATGAACAAGATAATATTCCTAATAATTCAAAATAGAAGCTCTGCTTTGCCGCTTATATAGTAGAGAAGATATCGACTTATTCTTCTTGTTTTGTTTGATCACAGTTAATCATTAACTATTTTTTCGAGAAGCAAGTTTCACTTATATGTATTTTATATATTTTGTTGTTATTCAAAAAGACATCTTCTTCTTCTTGTTATTTAAATATTTGATGGGTTTGAACTACTAGTTGATCCCGAAATGTTTTAGCAATGACAACCACGGTGGCTTTGTGTAATTTGTAAGTGGCCTCAGTTGAGTAACTACTAGCTTTGGTTGTAAACCTAATCATGGTAATCCACTCATCTATTTTTTCTAATACATGCTTTTCACAACCTAGATTTAGAAATTCTGCCACAATGATAAGCCTTAACGAATTATCCCTAGGTTAAATTCTATTTTTTTCCCATTGGGATAGTTAGGCTTGTCATTTTCCCTTTTCGTAGTAAGAAGCTCATTAAAGGTTCCATCATCTTGATGTAAAGGAGTTTCTTCTATCAGATCAAATGATTTTCGAAGGTCTTATGTTGGTTTGTTGTTTTCTTAATTAGCAACTCTCTTCTCAGGGTCAAGAATAAACGAAAACATTTTTCATTCCTTAATTACAAGATTTCTCTATCAAAAATAGGATTTAAAGGTCCAACAGTGTTTTTTAAATCCTTTTTCTCGCTTAACTGCATCGAGCCTTTCATTCACTAGTTTTTCTACTTCATTTGCTAAAGCATTTTTGTGTTCTGGTGAATTGCCTAAAGTTCCTTGTGCATGTAACTATTCAAGGAGAATGATCACTTCATTATGAATGTTCTGTAATGAAGTCAATTCTGAAATATTCAAACTCACACTTTCTTTTGTCTTACACATCTTTTAATATGAATTACTAGTACTAATACTATTTTTTTTTTCTAAAGGAGTCCACCAATAGTCTTTCCTGGGATAACCTAACCAATGGGCTAAAAAGAAGTCAATTCTTTTGAATTGCATTCTTTTCTAAAGTAAGTGAGTATTTTAATATTTTGAAAACTTTTTAGTGAATTATTTTAATGTTTTGAAAACTTTTTAGGGAATTATTTTAATGTTTTGAAAACTAATTGAAGTTGAGGGATGATTATGAAAATGGTCTTAGTTGAGAAATAACTAATAAAACAAACCTTTGGTATTTGAGTTGTTAGAATTTGTCACACCCCAACTCCAGTGGTGCGACGGTCTTAGGGAAAGGGTAGGCTTAAGGCCACTATAAACTTGTAGAACTCTCATATCCTGGATCTCATACACAATTATATCAAATATAGATATCATTCAATAATCATTTCTATGATCCATATAAGCATAATTCATATCTTTATTTATATCATTTCATAATTTCCTCTTGTTCCTTACTGATCAAAAGATGTAGCCCACATTACTAAGGAACAAGGGTAACCCAAAAGGTAACAATTTATACATCAAATTATTATCATCCTCAATAACTAGCTACGGAGCTCTAGAGTATACTGTCAATACATACAATACCATAATACCATACGATAAATATACATAAATATATCAAAATGATTACAATGGAGGCTTCTTGGAAGAATAAGTCAAGAAGCTTGATTTTCTCTACTAGCTCCCTCACGTGCTACACTATCACCTGAAATCCACAGAAGAGGAGTGAGCCTTCAACTCAGTAAGATATGAACATGCAGTATGAAAGAAACATTTATACATATATATATTAATCCAAAGGAAATATCAATTCCAAGAACATGGGTAAAAATCATCACATGGTTAGGCTTACAAGAACAGAAGTGCTCACAATCGAATAGCACTATCAAGTAACATGGTAGAACTACAGAGTACATCAGTAGCCATGCTACCTATCACAACAGAGCGCATCGGTAGTCCTTGCTACCTTATCGCAAACACATGCTTGGCCAAGCATAAGCCTAGAGCTCATGGTCCCCTCTAGGTGGAACACTGATAAAAACCCTATCAGCTAGGTTCCCAAGTGTATGATAGACCAATGAATTTATTCTCATTGGGAAGAGCGTTCTATCCATAGGGTCATATGGTTTCAGTCTCATAAGAAACATATTGGTCACATGACCATCAATGTATAGCATAAATTTCAGTCAAGTTTAACAAGTAGGAATCATATGAACTTGATCCAAGAAGGTTGACCAAGTCATTTACAACATATATATATATATATATACATGGTAATCTCATGAACAAATGGTAAACTTCGGTTTTAGGATATCATAAAATTTTCATTTAACAGTTCGATAATACAATATCAAGTATATGAGAATTATATGGGTGAACATTAAGAACGCTTGGTCATGTCATTTCAAAGAAGCAATAAACAAATGCAATGTTCATACTTACCTCTACACAAATTACTCTTGAATTTCCTTTAACAATTTGCTCCACAACAATCTCCTCAATTTCTTTGATTTTCTCCTCCTAAGAAATTTTTCCAAATATTCAAAATTAGGGTTTTCCTTAATCAATAATACTCAATATGATTTCTTAACATTTAACCATCTTAGAGTTTCTACTTTTAATTCCCAACATCAATTTAATTCATCTCTTAAAGAAAATCTGAAATTTATTTCGAATTTACTGTTCATGTTACTATTCATAACAGTCTATCAATTCTAATTTCTCCCACATTAATTACCATGAATAACTTCAAGAATGCTTGTAATAAATTCTATATACCCATAATTAATTGTTCTAACTACCAGACTTAATTAATCTAAAAGAAAATGACATTTGAAGAAATTTTACCTTATTTCTTCAAAACTGAATTTCTTGATATAATCTGCTTGAAATTGATGATTTCTGCCTTAAAATATGCTAATCTAAAGATTTAATGCATTAATTTTGAGTATTAATGACTTGGACAATAAATGGAACTATTCTGAGAAGAACTGAAGAAGAACAAAGAGAAGAAGAAAGAAAATCATGAAGAAAATCGCTACTGGGCACTTGGTTAAATAGGCCACTGCCCCAAAATCCCGCTCGCCAACTCGCCTTGCCAACCAGCCTCGAAAACGCTACCTCGCATAAGTCAACTCACAATTCCTTGCTCGCCAATCAACTCCGGCAATGCCACTTCGCATAAGCCACTTCGCTAATCCCACTTCACATATCCAATTCGCATATGCCACCTCGCATATGCTGCCTCGCCAAACTCTCCTCGCGAACTCCTCTTTGCATATACTGCCTCGCATATGCCACCTCGGCAATGCCTCTTCGCATAATGCCACCTCGCCTATTCCTCTTCGCCAAATTCCTCTTCCCTTAACTTCACTTCGCATATGCCTCCTAACTTCACTTTGCATATGCCACCTCGCATATGCCTCTTTGCCAATTGCCACCTCGGAAATCTCACTTCGCCTCTTTGCTTGCTCACATTGCCGGCTCGCAAACACCAATCTCTGCCGAGCTGAAACCCTTCCTCGATAACTTATATTCAATTAGCTTGAAAATGAGCTACAAACATCCAAACTCCCTGATTCTTTTTGTCACTTAACATAGACATTAAGAGGTTCAACATATCCAAAATTCAAATCACAAAGACAACTACGCAGACCATGGTGACTCTATAAATCTCACTCTGACTTACTGCCCAAAATCCATCCGAACAGACCTGAGAAATTCCATTCTCCACTGAGTTATACTTATCCAAATCTCCTGAAATTTTACAGACAATAACATAACACATAAAATAACATTTATCATGTTTACACCTTTGGCTCAAATAGCCTCAGTCATTCCCAGAAAATTCAAACATTCACAGATTTCCTGCAGACATAATAAACCAGATAGGTCCTGCTCAAGGAGGCATAACTCCTCACACACACAAAATTTTACAAAACCATTTTATATAATTAAAGATGAGATATGAACCTACAACTTTTATATTTTACACTTTACCAAATTATTTCTTTAATATCATACAATCAGCCTCACAAAATTACCCTACAACCAGAAATTTCTGCATCTTCTCAAAATATTCATATCTTTAATTAATTAAATTCATCAAGCATACAATTAATTAAAATGACAAAAATTGCAGATAATATATTCTTCCCCCCTTAAATAAATTCATCCTTGAATTTATAATAACCTGCCTCAAGCCTGAAATAGATGGGGATATTTGTCTTGCATGCTTTGCTCACTTTCCCAAGTGCACTCTTCCATAGCTTGATTTCTCCATAGGACCTTAACCATTGGCATATCCTTATTTCTTAGCTTCTTAACCATTCGGTACACAATGGCAATTGGAGTTTCTTCATACATCAAATCTGGTTGGAGGTTCACTTCCAGAACTTGCAGTACATGGGAAGGGTCGGCAACATACTTTCGAAGCATCGATACATGAAATACCTAATGCACCTTTTCCATGCTAGATGGCAAAGCCAACTTATATGAAACCTCTCCCACCTTGCTCAGAATCTCAAAGAGTCCAATAAATCATGGAGACAACTTGTCTCTCTTGCCAAACCGCAGAACTCCTTTCATTGGAGAGATCTTTAAAAATACAAGATCTTCAATGGAAAACTGAAGATCCTTCTTCTTTAGGTCGGCATAACTCTTTTGGCGACTGAAAGCTGTCTTTAATCTTTCTCGAATCAGTGGAACCTTTTCTAACGTATATCTTATCAACTTCGTTTGTTCGATATGCTTTGCTCTAACCTCATCCCAACATAAGGGAGATCTGCATTTCCTTCCATACAAAGCTTCATAAGGAGACATCTGAATTGTGGAATGATGGCTGTTGTTGTAGGCAAACTCTATTAATGGCAAGTGAGCATTCCAATTTCCTGCAAAGTCTAGAATGCACATCCTTAGCATATCTTCTAGAGTTTGGATGGTCCTCTCTGATTGCCCATCTGTTTGAGGATGGAAAGCTGTGCTGAAATCAAGCTGTGTACCTAGACATTCTTGCAATTTATGCCAAAACTTTAAGGTGAACTGAGTACCTCTATCTAAGATAATTGAAACTGGAACTCCATGAAGTTTGACAATCTCATCAACATAAATTTGAGCATACTAAGAAGCTACATTCGTTGTCTTGACTGGCAAGAAATGAGCTGACTTGATTAATCCATCCATAATGACCTATATTGAGTCATAGCCCCTTGAAGTCCTTGGCATCCAACCACAAAATCCATTGTCACCCTTTCCCATTTCCATTCTGGCAATGGAAACTCTTGGAGTAACCCCGATGGTTTCTGATGCTCGAACTTGACTTGATGACAAGTTAGACATTTGGCTACATATTCTGCAACATCTCTTTTCATTCCACTCCACCAATATGAATTCTTAATGTCATGGTACATCTTCATTGCACCTGGATGCACATTATACTTAGCATGATGTGCTTCCTTAAGAATCATATCTCTCAAATCATCAACTGCTGGAACACATAAACTGCTACCATGTCTCAACATGCCATCAGTCACATTAAATTCTGGAGCTTTTTATGACTCCACATCATTCTTTATCTTCACCAATTGAGGGTTTTTGTCTTGAGCTTCTCTAATTTGATCAATGAGAAGCAGCTTGACTTGGAAATTTGGCAACAGCACTCCTGAATCTGACAATTCCAAACTGATCCCCATATCATGCAATGTAACACCCTAGCTTAAAGGCTTAGAACATAAGCTTAAAGAGGCAACCTAAGGGGAATTCTGTGTTTATTTATATGTTATGTATGATGCATTTTTGTGCTTAAATTGTATGAATATGCATGTTTTAGACAGTTTTATACATGTAAAAGTACATCGAAGGCTGTTAGGAAGAAATTGGAAGAAACTTGAAATTTTGTGAACTGGGGGCAAAATAGTCATTTCGCACCCCCTTCGAGGTCTTATGGAATTAATACAATATTTAAAGGTAGAAAAGGATTTAATGGAATGTAAATGATATTATTTAGTTTATTTGAAGATTTGATAGAAAAATAAACCCGATTGAAAATTGTACTGGGTAAGCTCCTCAATTGAGGTGCTTGAGGTGCTTCAGTTGAACTAAGGGCATTATAGTCTTTTCCTTTAAGGTATGGAATTATACTATGTATGCAACCTTATGACATTAGTTTAGGCTTGATTAAATCTAGCCATTAGATCAAATGATGAAGAAATGGACGGTTGGATCAGTAGGTTGCAAATTTGCTATCTTAAGCACAGTACATTGGATTATTGGCTTTGGTTTTAGATTTGATGTGGCAAATGTATCCTTAAGCCATCAATATTGACTTTGATTAATCAATGGCATAAAAGTATGAAAGATGGATGGATGGATGGCTAGGTTTCACCATTTTAAACATAAGATTGATGTATTAGATCACACCATTTGATATTTTGGTGGATTTTTCCCACCACTTCACCGTTGTCATCTTTTTAAAAGCTTAAAGTTGCAGAATTTTGTTTGTTCTTCATTCAAAGTTTCGGCCACACCTAGCTAACACCAAAATTCATGGTTTTCTTCCATTTTTGGATGAAAATCATACTAATTCCTACCTTGTAAACACAAATCCAACCATAGATTTCAAAGAAAAACTCATTTGGATAGGAAATTAATTCAAAGAAGTTTTTGAAGAATTTTTGGTAAGTTCTTAGTTTTGAAGTTCTTTTGATTCCATTAAGTTCATATGATATTCCTTGATGTTTATTAGTGATTAAAATCAATTTTGTATGGTTAGAATGCAAAAAGATGGATTGAAACCCTAATAGGAAAAACTTGGAATCAAATTAATGTCTTGATGTTTCTTTTAGTTCAAATGATGTGTATGATATGAATTTGTGATTAAATGAAGGAAACAAACTCATTTGGTTAGGAAAATGAAATGGCCGAATTGAGGTGCTTAGGGTTTGATGTTGATTTTTGATGTTTAAATGGTTTAAAAGGTGTAAATGATGTATATTTGATGTAATTAA
>CANXYC010312800.1:0-45846 GCA_948193065.1 Aleurites moluccanus | reverse complement strand
GGCTTAAATATATATTTTTTTTTTTAAAATTAAAATAAAAAAAAAAAAAAAAAAAAAAAAAAAAAAAAAAAAAACTTCATATTGATTAAAAATGAATATTATGTAAACTTAATATAGAAGTGCGCTCTCCCTAATTTTTACTGTTAGTTCTCCCAATTCTATACTAAAAATTCTACATATTATCAGAGCATAAAAATGATCTTCAACATGAAATATGGTTGAGCTAAAAAATATTCATTGAACTCGTGAGCTTAAAAAGAAAATGAGTCTGAACCACTTTTAAAATTATATATTTCCTTTAGCCAACAAAAACAATGGCTTAATTATTGTTATAGCACTATAAAAATTCATTCATGAATTACCTTATGTCACTACATATATCTATTTTTGACTGAGTTTCTATTAAATATATGTTAATCTTTTATATGGTTAATTTGCTTAAAAATGAAAATCGCATTATGGCTAATTAACCTTATAATTATATATAAATTTAGGGACTTTATAATGATTAGACATGCATATTGTTAATTAGCATCACAAATTCTTAGTGTATTTCTATTTTTCTTTTACTCTTTTTCCATTTAAAATCCATTGGTTAATTTTTGCTCTTATTTTGTACAAAGTTAAGCTTCATTGCCTATTCATTTGATTCTATTTTTTATTTTTTTACTAAATTTACCTAAAGTTGAATTAATTAATAAGGTTTTATAATCTCCATATCATACTATTTTTTTTTTTTAACTTTTGGAAGTTTTTATATGGTTCAATAATATCATTCATTTTAGTTATTAATTAAAGTTAGAATTAAAAATTAAATTGCAATTAATTGTTTACAATATTTTTTAAGAAAAAAATAAGGAAAGTGTTGCAATTGTGATAAAAAGATAATATTGTTCTTAAAAATTCAATTTTATCCAATTTTGATTGTTTTTCCTCAAACATGAAGAGTTGTGTTCTTCAATTCAATTAAAGAAAAATGTGATTTTTAATTTTTAATTAATTTTTTATATTAATTTATTGAATTTAAAATTAACTCCCTATAATTTAAAATAATTTTTAAAAGATATTTCATTAATTTTATTTTTTCATAATCAAAATATTAATGACGTCATTAAACTCAAACTAATAACGACTTAATAATAAAAAATTCAAAAGTTTGTGTTTTATAATTTTATCAATTTTGTCTTAATTTTTTTTTATTTCACTTGTAATTATGTTCGAATGAAATAAATAGGTCAAAACTGAAATAAAATAAAAATATTATATTTATGATTGAAATAAATTAAAATTTTCTTTTATTGTCTTTTACCTCACCATCCACCTTTCAACACTCTTTCCCTTTTATCTCTCACTAACTTTGATTTATATTTCATAAGGTTATGAATTAATTATTATTGTATTAAATTAATTATTATTGGATAAAGAGATAAAGAAATGAAAGAAAAGAAAATAAATATTTTTTTGAAGTGAAAACAAAGGTATAAAAAGAGAAAAAACTTATTAATATAACTTTTTTTTATTTTAATGATAAATATAATATTATTTTAAATTTAAATATGATTAATTTCTTTGATTTGGATATAATTGGAATTAAAAATTAAAAATTAAATTTTTTGAAGAAAATTAAAAAAAAAACTCTTATATTTTTGGATTTTTTAAATAATTAGGCCATACAATGACATATTACCTTTACCACATATGTTAAGGATATCGTAGCTAAGAGCCAATTTTAAAACCATTGAATTTGTACTATGTAGCATTTCCTTTTCCACGCGCAATCTGACTAAATTCTTGTACCTTTTACAGGTCAGAAGAAAGGACATATTGCAATATATATACATATTTAGTCTACGTTTTCGTTATGCTTGATTATGATTTCAATAATTAATAAAGTAAATTTAATATAATTCATAAAAATTGACTTATAATCTCTCTTAATTAAAAAAAAAAATTAATGTTGTAACATTAAGATTTTTTTTTTTTTTTTAACCTCTTCCCCTCTTTATTAGAAGTCAAGTTAATTATAGGTATAGGACACACGGATGAAGCAAGCTACTCCAAATTCAAACTCTTTGCAAGTTGATCTATAATATATAATTTCATATATATTAAAAAGTGATAAAATATTTTAATTAATATATTTTTTATTTAATAAAAAAATAAGATATTATTTTTTTATATATTTTTATTTTATTAAATTATTATATACAGTCAGTGTAAATAAAAATTTTTAAATTGAGAATTATTTGGTAAGTAATATTAAGAGATTGACAATTTCTAAGGATGGATCTCTTAGAAGGAAATTAATAAATACATATTATTAGGTCATATTTGATTTAATTATTTGTAATATCTGTTAGCTGTTGTTGATAGTTATTAACTGATAATTGATAACTGGTGATTGTTATCTAATAGCTGATTATATCAAGTGTTTGATAAAATTATTATTAAATATTAATTGTTAATATGTTTAATGACCATTTAAAATAAATATTATTTTAAAGTATAATTTAATTTTTTAACTTAAATTTTTTTTTTTTGAAAAAACTCTAATATAAGCAATTGTTGTTTGATTACTTAACAGTTACCTAACAACTGTTAGTAGCCAAACGGTTATGATACATTTATTAGGAATAAAAAAATTAATAGTTATATCAAAAAATTTTATTAAATACCCACTTAATCTATATATATATAATTATAAAAAAATATTAAAAAAATGGTAACATTTTAAATTGAAACTAAAAATTAATTAACATTTTAAAAGACCAAGTCAATGATTTCTCAATTAACATTTTAAAATGTATTTGGTAATTTTAGGAAAATTAGTATTTTACAATTGTTATATGAGTTTTACTATTACGTTTTAAAAAATTATTTTTATGATAGTGTAAGTAATTTTTTTTAATGTAATGATAGGTATTGTATAATTAAACATTTTATATATAAAGAATTTTATTAATTAGTTATTTTTTTTTACATTGAAAAATATATAAAGAAATAAAAATTATCTAACAAAATCAAATCTTATTTTATCCCCTTGTAACAATAAAAAACAAGCAAGTATATGATTCCAAAGGATCCGTTCAAACCATAAGGCTAAAACAAAAGTCATGTCCCAATTTAATAAGATGATAAGCTAATTGATTAGTCTTACAATAAACATACCAGACAAAATCAATCCCTCTTAAAATAAGTCACGACAATCAACAATCAAAATCTCATAAGGATGGAACTCTACATTAATATGGTTGGGAAGCCAATGTTGAGGGAATGAACAAAGGTGGTGCCTTGTATGGTATCACTTGGAACAATCTAGAGTTATATTTATGTATACAATCTAGAGTTATATTTATTGGGGGGTAAAAATTAAAATTATATTCTAAATATTAATAAAATAATTGTTATTACATGTTATTTTTTTTAAAATTGAAAATTAAAAAGTAATAAAAATATTTAATTATTTTAATAATTCAAATATAAAATTCAACGTGTGTGAAATCATTTTTACTAAAATTGAAACGTTCATTATAACTTTCTACCTATAAAAAAAAAATTACTACCATTTGTTGCTCAAGCATGCCCTAATTAAGATTCATTTTCATATGTTGATAATTTAAACCTATATGTGAATCGAATAAGTTTGAATTCAAAGATTATTAAATTTTTTAAAAATAGAGTTGGTATGAGTTGTGATTTTCTATACAAATTAAGATCCAAAACCTAGCCCATTCTTAATTATTTCAAGTCTTCAACTTCTCTAGTGTTGTAATTAGATCCAAATAACTAGGCCATCCTTCTTAGATTGGATGGTTTTGTTTCATATATCTATATATGTATCATAGTTTGAATAATCTCATTAATCCCAATTCCTACTTGACACTATAATTTTTTGCAAAAAAAATCATCCAGGTAAATCGAACCTCAAAGTGAACAAGTATATTATTTGAGTGTAAACGAATTTTTGAGAAACAGAATTTTAAAAATATCGTTTTAAAATAAGCTGATATGTCTAATTTAAATTTTTTCTGTTTTTAAGCTTCAAAACACCGTTTTAAATTAATCTGTCAAACACTCCAAAATCTCATTTAGCGTTTTTTAAATTTCAAAACGGCGTTTGATATCCATTTTTAGGACATCCAAACACCCTTATATCATGTTCAACTGCTATGAATTTACAACTCCTATATGGCAGCTTGGTGCAGAGGACTCTAAAAATTGTTAAAAACCAAAAAAGCAAGCTAATAAAATGGAGTCTAATTCAGTTTCCAAATTACTACATAAGTGGTTAGCAAATAAATTTTCATTAGGCAGATAATATACTAGAACAAAATTCAAAAAGAGGAATATACTTCTTTTTCTCTTGTATTTTGTCCTAATAGTATTTGAATCATGAATAATAAAATGGATTGCAACCTACTTGCCAATTAAGCCAAGTTACCAAACAAATTATACTATTAAAAGATCATATCTCTGTGTGTATCAAAAGACAAACCTAATGTTTCATCATCAGGCACTAGAAAGTAGAGGTTGCCCTTGCCCATCTGATGGCAGAGCTGCACTACTATTTGAACATGGCATAGTTGAAGAGGAAGCAACATCCCATTGAGCAGTATAATCACCTAAGTAATAATCATCAGACTCTTCATAATCATCATGTGCTTCCATTGCCGAAGTTCTTCCATGTGATGCTCTAATTCCTTCCAATTCCATTGCAACTATTTTCATAGTAGGTCTCTTCTTTCCACTCAAGTGCAAGCATCTTTTTGCTAGCTTAGCAACTGCTATAATCTCTTCTTTCTCGCCTTCTTTGCAAACTCGAGCATCTAGGATTTCATTCAATCGATTTTGCTCCATTGCAACTAAAAAATAAATTGCTAAACTTCTCTCTTCAATAGATCTTGTCGAAGAGATAGGTTTTTGTCCTGTTAAAAGCTCAATAAGAACTACTCCAAAACTATAAACATCACTCTTTTCTGTAAATTGACTTGATTGAAAATATTCAGGATCTAAGTATCCGAAGGTACCTTGTACTCGAGTTGTTACATGTGTTTGATCAACTGCAATTGATTTTGAGATGCCAAAATCTGAAACTTTCGCTCTATATTTTTCATCCAAAAGTATGTTTGTAGACTTAATATCTCTATGATAAACAGGTATTGAAGCTGCAGAATGCAAATAAGATAGAGCACCAGCAATTTCTGCAGCTACTCGTAACCGCATTTCCCATGTAATTGGAAATTCCTCATTTGGATCATGCAAATGGTGAAAGAGGGTTCCGTTAGGAATGAACTCATAAACCAGTAAAGGAACGTCCGTTTCCAAGCAACAACCAAGTAACTTAACAACATTTCTATGGTTAATCTGTGATAAAATTACCACTTCATTGATAAACTGTTCAAGTTTGCTTTCATCCACTATTTTTGACTTCTTGATAGCAACAATTTTTCCATCACTCAACATTCCTTTATAAACTGTTCCTTGGCCTCCTTGACCTAGAATTCGATTATCATTAAAGCGATCAGTTGCCTTCTCTAGCTCCTTTGAGGTAAACATGTTTGTTTTCTGATCAACACTAGTTTCACTGGAAGCTAATTGTTGTTGTAATAGTAGACCACCATTCCTTTTGAAGAATTTCTGCCTGAGCTTGACTTCTTGTTTCCTTTTTAATACCTTGTGTAACTGCCATAGGCCTGCCAGTAGGAAGAGCATTCCAAGGCTAACACTTACACCTGCATAACACAGAAATATAATATAGACAAGATCTTTATGTAGGCAGAAAACTCTCATCCCAACTTATTTCTCATAGTTTATGTTGGAAATTAGTTTACAGGCGAGTGTTAGAAATTGAAATTTTTTTAGGTCCTCTACTGCAAGATAGACATGGACCGGAAACTAAAAGAGTTGAGTGAATAAAAAGAAACCAAAGGAGGTTCATGGCCAAGGATAAAGATGTTCGGGTAATGGTTATTTCAGAATGTACTGGTTGTATTTGAATCAGTGTTAATAGAAATCAATAGACATACTACTCAAAAGAATCGATCGACCCAATACACCTAGTCCATTGGAATTGAGAAAATGCTATCGCTGTTGTTACAAACATACAATCACACAAAAAGAAATTGACAAAATAAGTAAATATATATATATATATATATAAAAAAATAGAAGGCAGCCATGGAAGAAGAAAGAAAAATACCTATTATGATCGCCAGTTTAACTCGAGATGTTTTGGTATAGCCATACTCGCCTAATAGGTAGCAATCATTTTCCACAGAAAAATAACCAGCAGGGCATGAACATTTATAGCTTCCTGGTGTATTTTCACAGATCATTTTACACCTATTCTTGTTTGGATTTTCACATTCATTGATATCTGTAAAAATTTGGAAAAGTAAATTCTATTAGTTACTCTGTCACTCTATGGCAGAATGAAGCTACCTTATGAAAACAAATTCCCAAATGTACTTAACTGCAGCAGCTCATACAAAGAAACTCAAATATTCAAATGATTGAAAACATTCAAATTAATAGAATCCAAACAAAGTGAATTCTATTAATAGAATAGAAATAATTAATTAAATTGAATAGAATTTTATCTTATAATTTTCTTTTGGTACATCGGAAATTCATTGAAGGGAGAGACAGTAAGGGTTCGAATTCCTGACCTCTGCAGGGTGATTAAATTTTATCTTATAATTGAACAGAAATATGTTGGCTAAAAGGAAATAAAGTAAACACAAATTAAAAATCAAAATCAAATTATCTGGTGCAACTCTTTTACCTTGACAAGAAATGTATGGATTTCCTTCATAGCCCTCGTTGCAAGAACATTGATAATTTATACCCACTTTGGTCAAACATGAAGCATTAGCTCCACAAACATCAGTTGAATTTTTCCCAGTAGAGTTCGAATTACTGCAACTCCCATTACTAATACCCCACTCCAACACGGCCGGAACATAATCAACATCAAACAACCCATTTATATCCGTTTCATTAGAATTGAACCATTCTCTTTCAACCATAAAAGCCACCCTGCATCCTTCAGCATTCTTATCAGAATTTATACTTCTAAACGACGCATTAATGAACTTGAGAAAAGGTGGAATTGTCGTTTGACAACAATTTATACCGTAGCAGCTACTTTCCTTAACAGTAACATTACAAATGGAAAGACAACCGCCGATCACCATATCTTGCCTGTAAATCAAGGCGAGATTGTCACAACCCAGAACTGTGAACCGATTATTAGTATCGGAAAAGAAAAAAGGGCTACTTGATAAAGCAACATCTGCAATTGGAATTCTGTTTTCGCAATTAGAAGAAAGAACTGGATTATTGACACGAATTGTTGTGGTTTGAAGTGAAATTTCTAGTAATTCTAAATTGATGCTAGTTAAAAATGGTTTGTGAGGAGAAGAAGAAGAAGAATTACAAGTTATTGCAAAACCTAGATCCATGTAACAACCTGGTCCAATACCAAATGGATATGGAATTGTAACATTTCCACAAGTTTCTGGACATCCAGGCTTCGCCATGGAAGGTTGTGATGTTGCCATTGTTAATTCTAATACTTCAGATGTTAGCCATGGCAAGATCAAGTAAAGCAACAATTTGGTGGCCATTAACAGTGTTTAATAAGCACTTGATAATATAAATATCAGAGCACACCAAAGTTGGAAAAATGAAGTTCTTGTTTCTCCCTCTTACTCTACTTTCCCTTGCAAGGCCGGCTCTTCCAAAAGTGGTCAACTGGTCATCTAGACACAGACAAAAGAAAATTTTTAAACCTGTAAAATGGTCAATTCAAAATATTTTATATGGACAGAAGATGGCTGAATTATGGTATTTTAGATTTTTATTTTGGTTAGTTTGCTTAGTGATTTGGATTATCGCTTATCTATAATACATAATTCTTTTTGTTTTTGTATGTACTATCTCAACATTCAAACATTAGTTGCATTTCAATTGATCAATGATTTTAGGTTAGGATTATATTAAAAATTTTGAAATTTATTAAAATTTATAAAATTAAAAATTTGCATTTTTTATTTAATTAATTTATAAAATTTTATTTGTTTGAAAAAAAATAATATTTATGAATTTTAATAATATTTTAATAATAAAAATATAATTTATAAAATTTTTTCTGCATTAAAAAAAAAATTTTAAAATTTCACCTCTTATATGAGATTTTAAAATTCTCAAAATAAAAAATTATGGTGGATGATAGATTTTAAATAATTTATAAATTTTGACTACTTTTTTATCAATCCAACAATAAATTTTAACAAAATCTATAAATTTTTTAAAAAAATTCATCTAAATTTCATCAATTCAAATTTAATTTAAAAATAAATTATTTTTTTATCTTTAAAATTTGACTTAATTAATAAAGCGATGTCTCAATTTTAAATTGCCTAAATAGTCGCTTAATTTTTTTTGTCCACAAATTAGTCATTTCACTATCTACATAATTACTAAAACTCTTCCATTTACAACTAAATTTTCCACCGCTATTTTTTTTTTTTTGCGCAAGGAAAATAAAAGCAAAAACATTTAAAAGACTACTATTATCGTATGCAAAAATAGATTTCTTTTTGTATAATATTTTCGTTTAATGATATCTAAATCAATTAATATTACCATGAAAAGGATGAAATCGTGTAAAAAGCAAGAAATCAAATCAGACCGACCCTTTAATTACTTGAATGCCTTGATGCTATTATCATCTCTTTTGTTTTTTATTACTAATTTTTTAATTTTAGCATCAAACTCTTAAAGAGAAGTATAATTCAAAGAAGCAATAAAAAAAGTAGTAGACCTTATTGGGTGGGTAATAATGGCCGCTAAAACAGCAGAGGAGTACAAAATGGCGGACAGACAGGCCCATTATAAAGGATACCTTCAGGTTTGAGCTGGGCCCAATCCACTTTTAGGCCCACACCAAATCTATATCTAAAAAATAAATAAAACCTTTAATTTATTTATTTAATTTTTGTCGATGGATGAAGTTCAAAATCACATAATTGAAATTTTACCAAAATCAGATATGAAAAATAAATAAATCTGTATAAATAAAAAAGTTCTCTCAGATCTATCTTTGATCCCCAATTGCTGCCTTGAATTGCTGTTAAAGCAAGCAAACAAACAGAGAGATCCAAATTCGCCAGAAAATGGAGGCTCCGCAAGGAGGATCCGACAATCTCCCGACCTCTTCTCCCATTCCCGTCATCTCCAATTTCTGGAAAGGTAATTGCTCAATGTCTCTAGTTTTAGTTCAACTTCAAATTTTTAGGTTAAAATCAGATTTTTTTTTTTTTTTTTTTTTTTGTGTGTGCGCTAAACAATTATCAATTTTGCTGTTTGAATTTTTCGCATTTTAATTCTGTATTAAATGAATTTTGTTCTGTAAATGTAGAGTAGTAGTAGTGTAGTTAGGCAGTTTTAGCATTGATTGATTGATTAATATTATTAATTGTTGATTGTTATGTTTGAAATCTTTCTTTTTTTTTTTCTCTTTTTGCAGAATTTGATTTGGAGAAGGAGAAAAGTGTGTTGGATGAACAAGGACTTAGGATAGCTGAAAATCAGGAAAATAGTCTGAAAAACCGACGGAAGCTTGCAGAAAGTACTAGAGGTATAATGTTTTTTATACTAAAAGTAAAGCAAACATTCTGAAGATTGATGAAAAAGTAGAAAAGTTAATGAGTGAAGCTGGAATAGAAATGGAGTAATATGTGAAGATTTTCTTTATCAAATGTAACTTATTTCATTTATTTTGAATGAATTAGTTGGAGAAGTTCTTCTGTTCTTTATTTTCTGAACTGTCTTTGCACAAGTTAGAGCCTATCTGCTTAGAACTCGCATTTTTTTTTTATTTGTTCTATTAACAGATTTCAAAAAGGCTTCACCTGAGGAAAAGTTAAGTTTGTTTAATTCTTTACTTAAGGGCTACCAAGAAGAAGTTGATAATCTTACCAAGAGAGCAAAATTTGGAGAAAATGCTTTTCTGAATATATATCAGAAGCTTTATGAGGCTCCAGATCCTTATCCAGCTCTTGCTTCAATTGCTGTAAGTACCAGCCTGGTCCATTCTGGTAATTGATTGGATTATATTGCTCCTGAATTCTGAAGTCTATATATTGTATACTCCTTTTGATTAAAATATCTTCCATGGATTAGCTTCTTGCATTTTGAGGCATAAATTTTATGATGTTAATTCTAAAATATCACTGTTAACTTTGAACTTCAAGCATGGTACACATTTTTTTCAAAGATTAGTAGTTTCGTATACTCCTATGAAAACAATCAGGACATGGATTGTCTGCTCCAATGAAAATTGAGAAGTTTTATATTTTATTCTTGTTTGTCCACTTCCCAAACTATGGTCAACATTTTCTGAGCACTGATTATGTGTTATTTTACTTGTATAGTTAATGGTATCAATCATTTGTACGCTCATATATCCTGTGTAATCAGGGATATGGATTTGGAAAATTATAGTAACCAGTGCCCAAAATGAAAGGTTTCAAGTCTTAGAACTTATCACATATCCACAGTGAATATTACCCTAGGAAAGTGAAGTTTTAAATGCATGTACTTTTGATGGAGTGATTTTGCATATAGGATGGCCATGTGGTTTTAGCTTCTTGTGCTCTCCCCCTCCTTCCCTTCTGTCCTTTCTGTGGTATAAGTGCAAGCAACCAGTTTTTGGAAACAAGTACTCTTTTATAGCCCTTTGCTTGAGCTAAAGCATTGATATAATGTATAGGAATTAAATCTTAAATCTCTGGACTTGATCCTGTTATGCTTCTTTTAAAGCATCAGTATTGATCTAACCTCCTAAATATGCTTTTCTTCTATTCAGGAGCAAGATTTGAAATTGTCTGAATTAGAATCTGAGAACCGAAAGATGAAACTTGAGCTTGAGGAGTTCAGGACAGAAGCAACTCACTTAAAGAATCAACAGGCAACAATAAGAAGGCTTGAAGAGCGTAATCGTCAGTTAGAGCAACAGGTAAGCTGTGGGCAGAACAGGACCAATGAGAAATGAAAAATTTTATAATTAACTGTCAGTGTTACAGTTACTCAGGCTTCTGTAGATCTTAGAGTTGTGCTGCAGCAGAGCTGCAATATTATAATGATAGTTGCTTTATTTGTTTATTTATTTTTGGTTTGGGGGGTCTTCTGGGGGGAGAGGGTATTGGATTGGTATCTTATGATGCAATGTCCTCTGAGTTTAAGGCTTAAATGTTTCACTTTTTGATTAACGATTGACAGAGTGTTGACAAATATATTTAGTTGAAATCAGTTGGCACATTCTTAGTGTTGGAAATTTGATTGCCTTGTACATATGAGCTATAACGATTTAGCCCTTCGGTTTTTATTTAGATGATGAGAATGGTCATTAGGTGCATTCTGATTTTCATTTTAGATGGAGGAAAAGGTGAAGGAAATAGTGGAGATGAATCAACGTAGTTTGGCTGAAGAGAACCAGAAGATGCTAGAAGTTTTGAAAGAAAGGTATATGCTGGAAAATCATGAGAAAATGCTCTAAAGAATAAGTTCTTGTGGTTTATCAATGTGTTGTGAACCTTTTATTTACTGTGCTTGTGCTTAACAGAAATCCTGAATTCTGATTTTTTTCATCAGGGAGCAATCTTTGCAAGGTCAATTACGACATGCTGAAGAAAGTGTTGCCAATATGCAAAAATTGCATGAACTTGCACAAAGCCAGCTGTTTGAAGTCCATGCTCAATCTGGTGATATACTATGTCTTAGTCTCTATGTTGTGTCATAATTACGTTACCTAAATTTATCTCATCCATGATGTTGTTGTTGCAAGAAACTCTTATTTCAGCTTATATTACTTATTTTTAAGAATAACATCTTCTTTTCATTTTCATATATGCTCTCATTTTTCTTATGCCCTTTTTTTCATCTTTCTATATTAAATATCAGAGGAAGAAAGGGCAGCGAAGCAGTCAGAGGTCAATCTTCTGATGGATGAAGTGGAAAGGGCTCAAACACGGCTTCTAAGCCTTGAGAGAGAGAAGGTCTGTTTCACATTTGGTTAATCCTACTTGCCTTAGATATCACTCAATGATTTTTCATCCTTTTTAGAACTTACATCAGTGTAGCTGCTGCTTCTTCTTCTATTTTTTGCATTTTGATGTTAGACATCCCCTTGATGTGGTGTAAGAATCACTTTGTTCACTTGTAGCTGCTTGCACTTCTGTCAACAACTAAATATGGTTGGAAAAATGTTAGTCTCTCAGTTTTTATTGTGTATTGTGGAATCAAAGGAGGAAAAATCATTGAGAAGGCATTATCAAAAGATGTCGCTCAAAATCATTTAGAATGGAAATAAAGAATCCATATAGCTGACCCCACTTAATTTTGGGATTAAGGCTAAGTTGAGTTGAGCTGAGTATTGTGGTATTAATTAAATTTATAGAGTTTCATAAAAGGACATTATCTAGTTAGGCTTCCACGAAGTGTATAAAGTTCTATATACAAGGATTATTTGTCTTAAAATGTACAGTATCTATATCCTGCCTTTAAATATGAGCAGCAATTGTTTTTTACCAGTCAAAAAATTTTATCTGCATTGACCAATTGATTGAATTTTAATTGGCATTAACCAAAGTGTTCCTTTAACCTTTTTTTTGTGTGTCACGGAGTAAACATAAGATGTGAGCTTTACATAAGATTTTAGTTTGTGATATTTTCTCTCGTTATTTCTTGTTTGATCATGAAGAATTTTGTTCTATATTATTCTTACAATGTTCAATGTTACGTCTGATATCTGCAATTTTTTTTTTCCTTGACGAGACTGAGCAGTCACTCATCCACTACTTTTTGCTTGTTTTTATGGCTATTTCCTTACAGCCATGATTACAAAATGCTATTTCCTAGGATAAAGAATATATTTCATTAATTGCTTGTAGAAGATTTATTACTCTTTCTCCTACCATTACCCCCTCCGTTCACACTCTTTGGGACATTGTTTCATTGCATTCTGGTTTATTCAATGTCTATATTAGTTGCATGATAATCTAAAACCTAGGTTCGGAATGATTTATCTACAATTTTGGCCAGAAAAACCGTGAGGAGATTTTATTTGTTCATTTCTTTGTAAAAATCAATTATGTTTTCATTTTCCTAGCAAAAGCAGCAAAGACCAGTTCATTTATGTTTAATGCTCCAAATTTTAACTGCACATCTGCAGGGTCTCCTCCGTTCTCAATTACAATCAGCAAATGAAGAGACAGGAAATAAGAAAAGGTAGGTGCTCAATCACTATTTTTTGTAATCTTGTTGCTACCTAACTTACTATCATAATTAAAGATCTGATATTCTGGTTTGATATGCATATTCATTATATTCAGTTCTGCCAGTAATAGTTTTCTTCCATGATGCATTGCATTATGCTATTGTTTTGAGATCATTGTGCAAGCTGTGGTTGCAGTGACAGTGTAGATTCCAATAGCGTCCTTGAGAATTCGTTGAGTACCAAAGAGAAGATTATCTCTGAACTTAACATGGAACTCCACAATATTGAAACCACCTTGGCAGATGAGAGAGAACAGCACATGAATGAGATTAAAAAGTTGAACACATTACTCAATGAGAAGGTATGAAACTTTGTCATCATAATCTTTTTCTAATCCTTTGAAATATACATAAATATAAGTTTTTTTTCCATTTGCATTGTTTTTTTTTTCCTTTATGATGCTCAAAAGAATGAGGCATACCAGTTGTATCATAAGATGTTTATTCGTTTGCTGTTACCTTGTTTCTAGTTTCTAGCTTCTGGTTTGTGGATAGCTATCTATTGTCTTGTACAATGCAGAATGAAATTCTTATAAAATTAAAAGTTCCCCTCTCAATCACTTCTGCATCACTTTGAGGTCTAGGTGCACTCAAGTTATATAGGTGCACAAGTGATGGAGACTGGCAACATTTATTCTGCTGATTTTGAAGAAGATCGAGTGGTGTATAACTATACATGACTGATGATTATTGGGATAATGAACAGGAACAGAAATGTTTTGATTCGTTAGTTATTTGTGATATGTATGACCAACATTATCATTTGCGCACACTTTTTCTTTTCATTGTTAATTGCTTATATTTCTCTTTTTTCTACATCCAGGAACGTGCTCTTGAGGAGATGAAGAAAGAGCTCCATGCAAGACCAACTGCAAAACTAGTTGATGATTTGCGTAAAAAAGTGAAAATTCTGCAGGTAATGTCATTGTTATTTACATTGTGATAATTCAATAGTTCCTACCACTTTCAGGTCTAATGTTGTGAATGTTACTGAAATTTTATGATGTTTTATCAAGTTTTCTTGGAAATTCAGATGTTCTGTAGTTTGTTTGTTGATATAAATATGAGAGTGAAAAATAAATGAAAAAAGAAATGATATGTTTCCTCTGTTAGTTTGGTTGCCAGTTTGGCATCTTAGAATAAGGAAATTTATGTCTATAGTAGATTTTCTCTTCATGTTATTTTCCATGGAATTGGACTTCCCTTAAGTGTTAGAAATTTGATTTTTTAGGCTTTTAAGTTTTAACAGTTTCTCTAGCACATGTAGTTAGGTATGCATTTCAGATATTTAATAATGTGTCAAAGAAAATAAAATTTTAACTTTCTTGGCTCCAGAGGTTAGACTTATAATGATCCTTTCTTCTTCATCTGGTTTTAGTTTCCACTATCTCTTTATTTAGATTTTTGGCCATAAGCATTATAGTTGACTAGTGTACTTGGACAAATTTCGACATTGTGATTGTTTTCCATTTTCCATGATGTATCTTATTTGCTTTCATTGACCTTTTTATCTCATCATTTGCATGTCTTGCACTTTGAAATGTTCTTGTTCATCTTTGTAATGGTGTCAGTCACCGTATTATGTTGTAGGCAGTGGGCTACAATTCAATTGAAGCTGAAGACTGGGATGCAGCTACAAGTGGGGAAGAGATGAGCAAAATGGAATCTCTTCTACTTGATAAGAATCGGAAAATGGAACATGAACTCACACAATTGAAGGTAGAAACTAATCTCTGAATTATATTGTTCTTTTGTTAGATTTGTTATTTTTGTGGATGTAATTTTCTGTTATCATTTTTTTATTTTTTTCTCTGGCAATACTAAATTCATGTCCAATTTGCTATTGCAATATCAACTAAATGTTATATATATATTCTGTTTGTAAATGAGATTTGAGTGGTGAATTTACTCATATTGACCCCTTATAAATTGGTTCTTGACAACCTCACTCCTTACCTCCAATGCGAAGCTCAAGGGCTTCTTTTTTGGGATTATTTAGAATGTGTTAAAGATCGGTGGTTGTTTAATGTGATTGATTCTTGAGTATCTGTTATAATTTGAATTTCTTTCTGCTTTCAGGTTAAACTTTCTGAGAAAGTGTCATTGCTGGAAACTGCTGAGGGCAAGATAGTAGAGCTTACTGCTAAAGTTAATGAACAACAAAAATTAATACAAAAGTTGGAAGATGATATATTGAAGGTTTGGATCAATGGCTTATAAATTTTTTAAAATGCTATGTCCAGTAACTTCATTGCTATGCATGCTTCATGTTAATCACTCTGACTTGCAGATATTGGGATAGTTTTACCTGGTCGTTCAGTGGTAGAATGTCCATAAATATGGCATTATCAATTTCCTAAAAACCACAATTTTTCTAGTCTAGACATATTATCGACCATATTCATTTGTAAGTAATTAAACATCCTTCAGAAAGATAACAAACAAATGATTGAATACAAAAGCTCTCACTTCATGTTGCATATCTGTATTTTTCCCCTCTATTTGGCAACTGCTTGGTACTTGTGACATTGCCTATAGAGGCTAGAACTATGGAGGTTTATTTGGTTACAAGCTGTGATTTTCCTCTCTATGCCAGCAATCCTTCTCCCCAAAACACACATGCAGCCCTAAAATATGTAAAAAGAACTCGCCAAAAACTAAATTTCAATCTCGTTTCCTCTGATACAGGGTTATAGTTCTAAAGATCGAAAAGGTGGTCTATTTGATGATTGGGATCTTTCAGAGGCTGGAGGGGTTGACTTATCTGAGGTACCTGTCTCATTCGACGTTTAATTTCAAAAACTATGTGCTTTATGATGAAAATTAACATTCTGCAGTCAAAGATCATGGATTTGGTCCTATTGCAATAGTGAAATATCTAATCGATACCACTGTCATTTTTTGTCATTAAGATCTGATTCAAGGCGAGTCCTTATCATGCTTGCATGGATTCATATAAGGTTTTGAAATCACATTCTGGGTACAAATATGATGGGTGTAAATTTGTCAAACGGAAAGACCAGCTCTCATAGAGAAAAATCATCCCTTCCGCATTCAGCACAACAATTCTATTTGCTTGCTGGACAATTTCTATCTTCCCTTGTCCTAATTGGCCATCTTACTCTGTTTAGAAGAGGGAATTGGGAAGGAGCATATATGAAATTTTCATGTTAGAATAATTCCATTTAACTATTGATGTTTTGTTCTGTCTTTATAACCTGGAATTAGTAAAATTGTCCTTTTTATGATTTCTAGGAATGTTCTTTGATGATCTGGTGAGTGAGGAGCAGGAGGGTTTTTTTAAAGTGTTGAAACTGAAACAGACGAGTGTAAAGAAAAGTTTTAAAAAGTTGGAGATTTGTATAGATTATTTTTCTTATTTTGAATTCTCTGAGTCTTTTTTTGGTGAAGCTTCTTAAACATGTATATTTCTGGTGTAAATGGGTGGCTCTACCTTTTTTTTTTATTGAATTTCTCTCTTAATTTCTTTAGAGAAAAAAAAAAGCGCATTGTGCATACAATTTCACTCTGTTTGTGTATTTGGCATACAATGTTTTGCTTTCCACGAGCAATATAATTCATTTTTTCCCATTGAACTTGTCTTATATGTGCATTGCCTCTTCTGGTGCAGAATGCAGATCACAAACATGCATCATCAGATCAGGACCAGAGCTCTATGCTCAAGGTTATCTGCAATCAACGAGATCGGTTCAGGACACGTTTGCGAGAGACAGAAGAAGTAAGTTATTTTTTTTTTTTTGTGTGTGTGTGTGTGTGTAAATCCTCAGCTTCTATTTCATTTTAGCTTCTGACCCTTCAGAAGGGAATGTATTTTTCATGTAGCTAAAAAACCATAACCTATTGTACCTATGTGTAAATTTTTTTTAAAAAATGTAGGAGGTAAGGCAATTGAAGGAGAAGATAGGGGTATTAACAGCTGAGTTGGACAAGACAAAAGCTGATAATGTGAAACTATATGGCAAGATGCGCTACGTCCAGGATTACAATCTTGAGAAAGTAGTTTCTAGGGGATCAAAGAAGGTACCTCTGCAATTCGATACCTATCTGCATTCATATATTTTTGTTAGTGGGCTTTGAAGCTTATATATTTGTCTTTTTTCTGTTGTTCGATTATTTTCAGCATCCGGAAGATCTGGAAAGTGGCTTTAGTTCAGATGTTGAGTCCAAGTACAAGAAGATATATGAAGATGATATAAATCCATTTGCAGCATTTTCCAAGAAGGTAACAATTCTTTTATCAGGTGAACTTGTTAGTTTTTCGCTGATCTCATGCTTGCATATTTGATCATATTGTGGTTTCTTGTTGTCCATTCAATTGTTTTAAAATTTTCTGGTCTTGATTTTCATGGTGAAATTATATAGTTGTAAAGAAGAGGTGGAAGCTACATGCATATTGTGTCTGGTTTGCTAGGTTTGAGGTGGTGTACTAGGGACAAAATGAGAGGAGAGAGATTAGCTCCAGTTAAGAAGGTCAAAAACATTGTGATAGAGGAGAGGAAGAAAGGAAGAGGTTGACCTAAATGAATTTGGAGGAGATGAGTACAATATGATTTAGATGCATTACAACTATCAGAAAATGTAATTCAGAATCATTTAAAGTTGAAATAAAGAATTAATATAGCTGACCTCAATTAGTTTTAGAATTAAGGCTGAGTTGAGTTGAGGTGTCATTGCACTCATTCAGCTCTCCTCCTCCCGAGAAACTAAATAATCATGTTTTTAGTTTGTCCGAGTAATCAGACGATTGCCTTTATTTGCACTTAGACAGGGTTTACTACGTTGCCGAAGGTGGAGTTTAATTTGTTGCATTGATTGACCATGAGAAATATGTTTGTCCAGATAATAGGCAGAAAAAGATCCTGAAATTGTTGTTTGAAGGATTTGTACTGGAGTGCTTACAAAGTAGCTATTTTATGCATTTAATAGATTTGTACTGGAAATGACTTGCAAATATTGATTCACTAGACATATTTTATGCATTTACATATTTAACTTTTATAAGCAGCACCATACAATTACTGCGTTACTGGAAATCCTTTTTTTTTTTTTTATTCATTGGCTTTGTCTATTTATTTATCATGTACTATTGAACTCATACTTCTAATAGGAAAGAGATCAAAGATACAAGGAGTTGGGTTTCAGGGACAGAATAACACTTAGTAGCGGACGTTTCCTTCTGGGCAACAAGTACGATTCATTCTCATTTCAATGGAACTTCTGTTTCTTATTTCGTAGCATATAGTTATATGTAAATTTTAAAGCATGCAGCGCTCACATAATCTTTCCTTTATTAATTATTCTTCCCCATCACCAATCCCTTCTTACATTCATCAAGGCTTGGCAGCTCAATGGGGTTTCCCTGTCTTACTCAAACCAGATTTACCTCTTCTCTTGCACTCTTTTTCTTGTTTTCCTTGCTCAAGCGTGTTTTTTCCAATTTTGGGATTCCTCTGAACTATTAATTTATTGCAGGTATGCTCGAACTTTTGCATTTTTCTACACCATCGGGTTGCATATTCTGGTGTTCACCTGTCTCTACAGGATGTCAGCACTAAGCTATCTGAGGTAATTATTTTTCATTAACTTGTATTCGTATACTTTCATCTATTCTGACAAGTTTTTAATATTTTTCTCTCAATTCTCTCACTGATTCTTTTTTATGTTGTAGTAACGGCGAGGAATCCTTTACTGGAGAGAAAAACCTGAAACTCCCACATGCACTTTAGTTTTAATCTTGTACTAAATGTCTCTGGTTTTGCTCGTGAAATTATTAACAGAAACAGAAAAGTTATACAATGTACATAAAACAAAATGACTCTTTAAAACTTGCAATGAATATAGCGAGCCGACATTTGTTTCGTATTTTGCCCATGAATTCACTTGCATAGTGCGTTTTTGGAGTTCATCGACAACTCTAAAAACAATTTGAATTTGTAACAACTGAAATTGTCTAAGATGCATAACTTTAATTAATTTATTTATTTTCGAGTACTTCATTATTTCAATTTCTTTTTAGTTCAAAAGATTTCTATTGAATTTTAACTATTTAATGAAATGTAAGAATAAATCCAATGAAAAAATAAATAAATAAAAAATATTGCAAATAATCTCATATATTTATTTGTTTTCAGTGAAAGCTAATGTTTTGTTTTTAGTACATCGAGCAAAATTTTAGTCCAGCATATACTGTTTTAAATAATCCAAAATTAATAGTATTTTTTTGCAATTATATTACTGATTCTTCTTTAAGTAGTTAAATGTATGGTCAAATAATACTAACAATTTATATCATTCTTTTGTCAAATACGCATGTAAACGCTCTCAGATTACTAATCTAAACATAAATTGATATTGCAACGAAAATATAAAATCAATCTATAAACAAAATACTTTGCCCTGTTAAAAATTCACTACACAATATGTAAATTATAAATTATTACTTGCATAAAATGATAGTGCCGTTGGGTTCCAAACTTATTCTTAAGGTATAAAATTGCAAACAAATAAAATTAAAATGGTATTTAATAAAATTAAAAATTAAGTGTTGAAAATATAAATACTGAATAAAATAAGTAATATAATTTTTAATTTGTAAAAATATTTAAAAATTTAATCACTTATTATATTTAATATAAATTAAAAATTAAAAATTTTAACTTATTATTTTAAATGATTGTTAGTTTAATTGAGACTTTTAAATCAAGCGTTACCAAATAATTTAAATCGATTAAGTGCTGAATTTTTTTAATTTTAGATGTTAAATAGTGTTAGCAAACAAACTTGAAATTTAATTTAGTTTGATTGATTTTTACTTTTTATTTTTTGGTTCAACCTTAACTTTGAATATAAACTTGAATCCTAGAAAACACATCTAAAACAAAATTATTCTTTTAAAATTATTTTTTGAGTTTATTTTATCATATTTTTCTTGTGTTTTGCTAAGGGTTTTAACCTTTAAAATTATTCTTTTTAGTCATGTTTAGAAAACACTGCTTAAAATGAGTATATAAAATAATAAAACAATAAAAATGAAAACAATATCAGCAAGTCGTCGTAGTATAGTAGTGAGTAACCCCGCCTGTCACGCGGGAGAAATGGGTTTGATCCTCTGCTACGGCGTTTAGCTATTTTAATTAATTATTTTTTTTCTTCATCTTCAAAATTTTTAAAGTTTTAATTTAATTATTGTTTTCTGTCTAACTCCACTCCAGTGCCTACTAGGAACAGGCAGAGCCCTATCCTCGTCTTCCCCAAATTCCCCCCCAAAAAAAAACCCTAATTTAATTAAAGGTAACAATGAAAATATGTTCATCAATTGCCACCACTTTGCGCTTCTCCAATAATAATTTTTTCCGTTCTTCTTCTCTTTTATTTTTTTGTTTCAATAGAGGCATGTCTCTATTGCCTATTCATTGCTCTTCTGTTTCTCTTGCGTCTTCCTCCGCCGCCGCAGCCGCCACCATATCCACGCTGTCCAATGAGCCTGTGATCAAGCCAAAGCAGCAGCCTTGGCTCATTGTTGGCCTCGGCAACCCTGGCAAAAAGTATCAAGGCAACCGCCACAATGTCCGTGCCCTCTCTTTCTCTCGCTTATATTTTTTTTTTTAAATTAAACTTCTTTTTTGTTAAATTCATATAAATAGCTGCTTGATATTTTTTTTTTTTTCAGGTAGGTTTTGAAATGGTAGATGCTATAGCTGATTCTGAAGGAATATCCATGTCTAGTGTTTCCTTTAAAGCTCTGTTTGGAAAAGGTTTTATACAATTCTAACTTGTATTGTGCTTATCATTTATTTATGGCATTATACATTAAACAAATGCTGCAATTGAATGAAGCTCACAACAACTTATCTTGCTTCCCCAATTTTTATTCCATTGGAGAAATTAGTTTTTTTTTTTATTTTTATGTTCTTAGTTATGTTTTGGCCCTTTTGATAGTTCTGTTTTTTTTTTTTTTTTTTTTTTTTTTTTTTTTATTTTTTTTTTTTTTTTTTATGTCTGACTGTTTCTAGGGGTGAAAAAAAAAATAATATTCAAGTTTTTAAGATCAATATAAAAATTTTAAAATTTTTAATATTGTTATTATATTGTCAAATATTTATTTTTATATAAGTATAATAATATATTGATAACAAATAAAACTTTAAAATTTAGGACAATTTATATATATTTTAAGAAAAAAATTATGAAATACACATGTAATAGACAAAATTTTAATAATTTGGAGGGATTAAATGCATATATTTTAAAAAATATGTAGTCTAAAAATGAAAATTTTAAAAATTTGAGAGGCCAATATGATAAATTTTTAAAATTATATTAAAAATATATAGATATAAAATTTAATTTTGAAAATTTGAGGGTCAGTATGATATTTTAAAATTTTGAGGGGCCAAAATGATATATTTTAAAGATACATTAAAAATTATATATATATATATATATATATATATATATATAAAATAATTTTCAAAAGCTTAGGGGCCATGAAACCCCCAAGCTTTAAAGTGGTTCCACCCCTGGCTGTTTCTATTTCTGTTGATCGTCTAAATTGTTTTGTTTTTTTATTTTATTTTATAACACATATATAATCATATAAGCCATATCTCAACATGTACTCATCTTTGCTCGAATTATTCATAATACACTCTCTTAGGATATTTAACCCAGTAAACAAAACAGAGACCTTTGATTTCATATGTTAATTGACAAGCATAAAAGATGAAACAGCGAGTGTGAATCCAATTTTGTGATGACGAAGGAGTGTCTTTGAGAGCTTTATATTAACTTATGAAATCAAGAAATCTCAGTCAGTTTAGCACATTTCTTTAGCAAAAATTTAGCATGTTTGTCGAGTAGGGATTTTGGAAGGAGGAAATATGTCTCTCGCGTAGTTTTTGCTGTAATTTGTAAATAAAATTTAGGTGGAAGCTAATGCTGACTTTTTTGAATCAAGGTTTGCTGTTGCAATTTCTGTGGGCAAAAAAAAAAAGAAGAAGAAAAAACATGCTTTCTGGCCCTTTTTGCAGGTTTTCTTTCTGAAATTATAAAGGAGCGTTTTTAGTTAATTGTCAATACAATTGGAGAATGATGTATAGTTATCTTTGCTTTATTGGATCTATTTTATCGCACAATTAGAACTTTTATCCTTCACTTGTATTCATTTACTTTTCTTATTAGTATTATCTTCTTCATCTCTGGCTGTGTGCATGTCTTGCCAATTGCTATTTTGATATATGATCATGTACTGATAACTTTGTTACAAGTTCAATTGGAAATAATCTTTTGAGTAGTAAAACTAGTGTTCAATACACAAATTTATACATTAAGGGCTCTAAGCAGACCAAATTAAGCAGGAGTTGACTGTAATATCACAATAGAACACCTACACTGTTGCCCCAAGGGTCGCTTTGGGTATTCAAACAGGTGTTAAACATATTCGTCCATAGTATGATGGTGGTTGCCTGGCTGGAGCAAGGAATTATAGATGGGCATATCTCCATGTTAATTTGTGATAACAGTCGGCAATTGAAACTACAAATTATATGAAATACCGTAAGTTTTCAACTCGATTTTCCCAATTTATAATCACTAAACTAAAGATTTCCATATTCCAGGTTTTATTGGAAATGTTCCGGTAATGCTTGCCAAACCACAAACTTTCATGAATGCAAGTGGTGAGTCTGTAAGTAAGCTAATCTGGTAGGATCTTTATGTGCAGTTATGGTCAAGATCTTTCCTTTGGTCCTAAAATTCTGATAGGGATTGGTTGATTTCTGATTCATTTTTTAGGTTGGGGCTATTGTCTCCTATTACAAGATTCCACTGAAGCAAGTACTCTTGGTAAAATATTAGTCCTTCTCCCCTCTTGACTTATGTATGATCTTTCTTGTGCAATATATTTGATCTCATAATTATTTGTTACAGATTTATGATGACTTAGATTTGCCTTTTTGTAAGTTGCGACTATTGCCAAAAGGTGGACATGGAGGGCACAATGGGTACCTATTTTTTTTTATCCCTCTTTTTTTAGTGCCTTGGTGTTGAGAATTCAATCGGAAATTTTAGTTCAAACCCTTTGTTTCCAATGCAAAGATCTCCTGGCTCTCTGTGAGGTCCACATTAATGGACATCATGCTCATCATTTACAGTTTTGGTGTTATTCTTTTGGATGGGAAAGAAGAAATAAGGATTCGGCATTGGGTTTTCTAACAGGAAGGATATGAAAAGATGTTTTGAACCATAATCATCCAACAGTCAATATAGATATTGACATTTTGTCCTTCCTCCTGATTCAAACCTATGATCATTTAGTTTAATTTGGAGCTTGTGTTTTAGTGTTTTGTTTCTTGCTGTATGATTATTAAAATGACTTACAATTCTGCCTTGTTGCTATGTGACTCAGCCTTGGCACTATGTGTCCCTTTTTGCACAGCATTTCACCCTTTCTTTAACCATTTTCCCTGTTTTTCTTACATTAAACACCGATGTATAACCTAGCAATAAGTGCATATATGACTTAGGCAATAACCATTTTCACCCTTTCTTTAACCATTTTCCCTGTTTTTCTTACATTAAACACCGATGCATAGTTTAGCGGTAGTGCATATATGACTTGAACAATAAACTCAGGTTCGATCCCCCTTCCTCCAATGCTCAAAAAATAAAAAATAAAATAACACTTTGTGGATTGCCTGTTAGTGTTGAACTTTTCAACTAGACTTAAAATTAAATTGTTAATGGAATGTTTGAAATTCAAGACGCTGTGTGTAGTCAGATATTCTTTAAGAAACAATGAATGTTTTGTTCAATAAAGCACATGGAAGAGTTCACTTCATCCCAATGATTCTTAGACTTTGATTTTTTACTTATGCTGCCCTTCAGGATGAGGAGTGTCATTGATCACTTTAAAGGAAGTCGCGAGTTTCCTCGTTTAAGAATTGGTATGTTGGTTCACCCTAGCACCTTAGTTAATTTCAACATGCTCCTTTACTATTTATTACAGAGACGTATTTGTGAAACTGTTCTAGGCATTGGGCGGCCTCCTGGGAAAATGGATACAGCAAGCTTTGTTCTTCGTCCTTTTAATAAACAAGAACGTGAAGAGGTATGTATATTTTACGCTTGTACTCATAAAAGAGGAAACTGTGTGGAAATGAATAGTGAACGTTTCATATACTTCTTTCTTTCAGTTGGATTTTACATTTCAACACGGCGTAGAAGCCATCCGGATTCTTTTGCTTGAAGGGTTCAATAAAAGCGCAACATTTGTCAACACTGCCAATTCTATGGAGCAATATAGTTGAAAACTGCTCCTGTAATTATCATTTCAATGATCAGAAAGGGAACAAATGCTCTGTAGGGTTTTTTTTTAAATGAATGAATGAATGAAGAGGTTTCTTGAAGCTTAGGAAGTCATAATTTTATTATTTTTTTGTTGGAAGAGTATATGCTCAGACATTAGTGATTTAGAATTAATGAGATATACTCTTGTTAAAAATTCAATTGATGTTACATTGGATTTTTTTTTTTTTAAATTATGAATCTTTTCTAGCATTTGTCCGGAGAATAGTCGGAGCTTTTGTTGACGAAGCTAAAGATTGTTTCGCATGAGAATAGTTGTAGATGGAGACTTTATTATTAGTGTATCAGTGTATGAACTAAGTTTACCAAATTATTGTGCACAATTACAGGGCTTGCATTGTTTGATTAGAACTAAGCTATTTATGTTTTTTAGTTTTTTCTTTTCTTACTTTTTTATAATTCATTTTGGGTTTAATTTAAAAATAATTCAATCATTTCAGTTTTGTTTGATTTAAAAAAAATGAATTGGGTATATTATTATATAAAATCATGAAATATGATATGAAAAAATATCTTGTAAATTTAATAAATTTATTCTATGAAAATGTATATGATAAAAAAAAGTAATATATAATATATTAATGTAAAAAAATTGATATTAATGTAAAAAAATTGAGTGAAAAAATTTATCTTATTATTAAACATTAAAAGTAATTTACTTGCTATGATTTAATTTGGTTTAAGGTTATCAAAGTTACTACTGTACACATGTATATTGATTTGTATTAAATTTAATAACTATTCATTTATAAATTTTTTATATATTTTATTATTATTGTGTTGAATTATATTAGTGATTCCACATCATCATCATCTCTTTTTTAATTTCGATCTGAACTGATATTATTATCGGGTTTGAATATAAGCATTATTATTAGTTTAATAACTGAATTTGAATATGAGTCTCAATATTTAATTCGTTGGAGCATAAAACTCTTATATGAATCGATATATATATAGACTTATAAATAGATAAATATTAAAATTCATTCGTTCAAAATCAATTCACTTTTATTAAGTTAATATTTACTCACTTATAAATTTTTTATATATTTTTCGGAGCAAAAGTTTTTATTTCAATATTTCTTAATTTTGAATTGATGATGTTAATGCTTGTAACAAGTTATATAGCACAATGTCCTCAGAAGCGGGTGACTGAGTTCATTAGAAATATGATTTGTCAATTGTGATGGGTGGAATAGTATTTTCTGCCATAATTGTCATTTTTCAACAAGCAATTATTTGGTCAGAAAGCATATTGCTTTCCATATATTTTTATCAATTATCATTTCCTCTAAGCTAAAATATAGAGTTGCCAGTAAGTATTTAGTGAAGAACTACCATGCTATCCTAATTTCTAACTTCAATGGTTTGATAAAATTAAATTAAAAAAATTATAGTATATGATATAATTCATTATATATATATAGAAATAGAAGTGGTGTGCTAATTATTTTAATTTTGCCTAAGGATTTGAATGTGATAATTGATGAAGCATTACTGTAATTTATAAATAGTTTGATAATATAACTTTATTAATATATACTCTCTTCGTTTTTTTTACCTGTCGTTTTTAAAATTTATTTATTTATATTTTTAATTATTATTTTAAATTTTTAAAATAATATTTATTTATTTATTTTTATTTTATCCTTATAGCATTTAATTAGAATATAATAATTTAATTTAACATAAAATTAAAAATATAAAATTAAATAAATCATTTTGAATCTAATTAATAAATATTATAATATATGTTCAAAATCTTAATCTATAAATAAAAAAATAAAAAAAAAATATTATTTTCTTTTATACATTAAAATTCTTAAAAGATTAAAGATATGGTAGAGAGACACTTCGTTACTGAGTTAAAGGTATCACCTACAAATATGAAAAGTTAATTTCATAATAATGTGAGAAGATGTATATGTACTTTATATATGGATCAACAAACCCTTCACCCAAACTTTGAAGATCAACGTAATTAGGAAGGGTGTTTGCTCTTTATTTTGTAAATCAAGATTTTCATTATTTTAAAATTTCAATGAGTAATCAATTTTTAACAAAATCAAATAAATGAACTTAATCAATATATAAAATTAACCATATTAAAAATCCAAAAAAAAAAAAAAATCAATTAGAATAAAACTTTTAACTAATCTAACTTAAAATACCAGGAATAGAACTATGTACAAATCAAAATATGTCTAAACCACTTTATTTTTAAAAAAAAATTATTAATTTATAATAAAATTTTATTTAATTCATAAACTTAATTTTTTATACATAATTAATTATCCATCATTTAAAATTAATTTTCTAACATAGATTCGTATAAAACACTTCAAATCTTTGCGCAGAGTTGAGTTTGAATATTTTAATATTATTTAAAAATTAAAATTAAATTTAATATACGGAACTTCGATTTATGTAATGGTTATGGTCGAACCTATTAGAATTTTGACTAGAAAGAAAAGTCCCACCACGACTTATGCCATTATCATAAACTCAGACAACAAAAAATAAATAAAAATAAAAATGAAGATAAAAGGAAGCGGACATAAAACCTGCCGACAATCACGGTGCTTGTCCCATTGTGGGGCCCTAACTCGTAAGTGCTCTCTCTCTCTCTCAATAATTTTCGGTGATATACAATTGTTCCTTGTTGGCCTATTCATGTGATCATATCTGTCCACCACTTCACGGACTTCGATACAACCAACCCCAGCCGGTCCCACTTCCATCCCCTAATAATAATATTATTTTTCAAATTTCTTTGAAGCATAATCATTTTATTTTGTTAAAGATATTTATGGGAACGAAAATGCATTAAAAAAAAATTATATAATAATATCTTTAAAAATTAAATATATTATCTCAATTTTATAAAAAATAATTTTGTTTTTTTTTATATAAATTAAAAATTTAAATTATTTTCAAAATTTAAATTTTTAATTTATTATAATAATTTTATCACTTTTTTTATTAAAATAATTTTATTTAAAATACTCATATTATATATTTTTTAATATTTTTTTATTTTTTAATATTTATAATAATTAAAATATTTTTATTTTTAGATAAATTTATAATTTTAATATAGAAAAAAATATAATTAATATGAGTGATAATATTAATGTGAATTGATAAAAAATATATTTAATATTTACCTATTAAATTAATATCTAAAAAAAAAACACTATATTTTAAAATTAATGAAAAAAAAATAAAATTATTTTTTAAGATATAAAAAAAATTTATTCACATAAAAATAAAATTATATATATATTTAAAATAAAAATATATTTATATAAATTTATTTTTATCTTATTTAATATTTTGATAGCAATCAACCCATCACATCGTATAATTTATTAATATTCGTCTTATTTTCTATAACATATTCTCGTAATATATAATATATATAAATAATATGATAAATAAAAAAAATATAAAATATGTAAGAAAATAAAAAAAATTAAACTGATAATTTACCTTCCTTGTGGATGGTCTCGAATTAAAAAAAAAAATATTTAAATAAAAGGAATAAATATTCCCCAAAGACAAATAAACCCTCCCTCTCTTGCGTGGATAAAGGCAAGGAAGGAAGATTATTCCACATTTTATAATAATGCCACGTGTCACACATGCAAGCCATTCTTTCTATTTATTTTTTTCAATCCCTTGACTGTCCGAACAAATTCAATTAATTTACTATTCAAACCACTGAACAATTTTATAGTAACAGATAAAACAGTACAATTATAGTTAAATTACTTAATTAATGACCCCACCAAACCTTAAATTTATTTAGATGGGCCCTACTTGCCATCCACCTCTCACTATTTAATTAATAAGAATTAACCTTCTTTACTACTTACCAGGGGAAAAAAAAAAAAAAAAAAAAAAGTTCATTTCAACCCTAAAAACACAAAAGAATAAAACAAACAATCCTATCCAAAACCCTCCTTTAACATTTATTGGTCGAGAACCCCACACGATTATTATCCAGGTCAAAGCTGACACGTGTGCCTTGTTGTTGTACATTCCCTATTATCGACAAAGACGACGTCGTTGGAGCAAACGCAAAACAATATGTTCCCTGCGAGTCCACCGGAATCAGGTAATTCGCCGCTGGCAAATCCCATGACTGCCCTTGCGAGAAATGGAACGACACCGTTGGGACCTTAACACTACTTTGCCCTGATAGATCGTAGCACGTGTCGAATAAAGCTACACCGTTTGTGGTTCTCAAATTCTGCGTCATGCTCACGAACGAGTCTCTCAGCGAGTTGTACGCCTGACTCTGCAACCGAGTTATGGCCGTCCCGCAATCCAAGATTATCCCGCCGTTACCGGATTCGTCCATCTGGAAAACTGACTCTGGAATCGACAGTATATGACCACCCACGCTCATTCCGGTGAATCCAACGTAGTAAAACGTATCAATTTTGCTGCTTTTCATTAACGGAGCTATAACTGAGTCACTAACTAGACCAGAGTTGAAATCCAGAGTAGAAGATCCAGCTGAGTCACGATTCACCAAACAGTAAGAAAACGACGACGCCTTGATTTGAGATGGGAGTGATAGTGGGCCACCACCGAGTCCGAGCAGTCCAGCTGCACCGACAAACAATCCTTCATTGTCATGACCACAACCCAAAGCAATGTTATTAACAGTCCCTGACCTTCCGAACGACAACGTTTCAGTAACGAAATCGCCCATAGTGAACGATCCGTCGCCGTAATTAACCTCGTATTGACATTGGCCGGTCCGGCAACTAGACATTTGCAGAGAATTACACTGTTGAGAATTACAGGTGAGTGGACCATAGCTAGAGGACGCCGTCGGAGTGAAAATAGGATCTGCCTGCGCATAACAATCGGAGCAAGGCTCACACTGGAGCCAGGTGACGTCACTTCCAGTATCCAAAACCATGTAATAAGACTTCGCCGGGTTCCCTACTCCGACCCGAGAGAAATACTCGCCACTACCTTGACTGACGCCGGAAGTAACCGGAGTGGATAAATCCTCAGGTTGGATCTCATTCTCCAAAGGTTTGAGATCAGATTTAGATATACCATTGACGGCGAGTTGAACTCGGGTAGTAATAGCTTTGACTCGGGATGAATCACGGTCGAGTCGTGAAAGGACTAAAGTTTTATAATCCTTGTGTTGGGTTTTGTAAATGGTTTCACGAGAGTGAAGATTGAGTGAAAAGGAAAGTGAAGAATTGGGAAATGAAGGAGAAATTTGTTCCTGTTGAGTCAATGGGTTTGTGGTTTGTGGGTCAAAAGAGAGAATGGTGAGAGCTTGTTGAAGAGAAGAAACGACGTCGAGAGTTGCCGTTTTTGTAGTCTCTGGTAAGTCGCGAGAGAGAATAGAGGGAAAGAAATTGAAGGAAAGGGAAATAAAAATGGCAAATAGAAGGAGTAGTTTTGTATCTGCCATTTTTCTTTTCTTCTCTCTACTGGTTCCAGAGGAGAGAAATATGGGAATGTAAGATTAGCAGTGGCGTTTGGCTTTATTTAGAAAGCAGTGAAAGGGAGAGAGTGCGCGTTTTATGGGCAGAAAAGAAAAAAAGGAAAAAAGCCAACGACATGGGTTTTTAAAATAAATAAAGAGCAAATTACTAGTAGTATCATTTAAAAAATAAAAAATAAATGATGAATGGGTCCTTTCTTTTGAAAATATATATATGAAATCATATTTTTAGTATATGAATTTATTATTAAATTATATTTTAGAATTTATTTAAAATAAATAAATTTTATAAAATTTTATGTATATTTTTTAAAGTTGTGTGTTTGAAACATTAAAAAATAAGAATTTTAATTTTATAAATTCAATTTTATTGAGTTAAACATAATTAACAGTTTATATGGAATAAGTGAATTATAAAAGTAGAATTTATTTATAAAGAATTTTCACATTTGAAAAGATAATTTAAAATATAGAATTCAATTCATATTTTGATATTTAAATAAATTTATAATTGAATTATCTTTTTTATATTTATTAAAATACTTTTAATATAATAAATATAATTAAAAATAAAATAACTAAAAATTATATTTTATATTTATAATAAATATTTAATTTATAAATATAATATAAATCAATTGGAATAAAAATAAGTAAACAGAAAAAATGTTAAAAAGAGAATAAAATGTTAGAGAGTGAATATTAAGAGAAGAAAGAGAAAAGGAGGGAGAGAGAGCGGGAGAGGCGGGAGATGTTAGCAGTCTCACCATAAAAATATATAAAAATAGGAATAATTTTTTTTTTTTTATAATAATTTAATATATTAAATTTTTTTAGACTTTTTAAAAATATATTAACTCTCTCTAAACGAATGTAATAATATATTATTAGATCATTTCGTTTAATTTTATCGTTAGTCAACTCTAAAATGATTAATAAGGTTAGTAAAAAAATATAAATATTATTACTCTCTATTTTTAATTAATTATATTTTATTTTTTATTTTAAAAAAAATTAAGGTTAAAAAATATATTTTTATTTTTTTTGATAAATTTAAAAATAAAAATAAATACAAATATTTTTTATTTTATTTTTTAAAAATAATAAATATTTTTAAAAAAAAATTATTTTTATTTTTAAATTTGTCAAAAATAAGAAAATGAATTTTTTATTTAATTTATTTATAAAATAACAAATAACAAATAAAAATAAAAAATATTTTTAAAAAAATATTTTTGTTTATTTTTTATTTTTAAATTTGTTGAAAAATATGAAAATGCATTTTTTAACCAAAAAAATTAAAGCAAAAATAAAATATAATTAATTAAAAATAAAGAGTAAAGATATTTTTATCATTTTACTGTCTTTATTAACTATTTTAGAATTGACTAACAACAAAATTTGATGAAAATAGTAATAATATAATGGGACATTCGTTAGGGAGAAGTTAGTATATTTTTGAAAAGTCATGAGAATTTAATATGTTGGGTCATTCTATAGAGGAAAATAAAAATTAACCCATAAAAATATTAGTGGGCATATATGTGGTAAAGGTCAACTACTTATATGACTAATTCTAATATTTTGATAATAGTTAACCCAAACTCAATTTAAAAGCCCGATTATTAAAAATTAAGCATGATATTAGAGTAATTATTGTGCTATTTATTTTTTTCCATGTATAAAATTTACAAATACAGATGTTCATTCATACTTACAATGATGGTGTGGAGCCCCCTGCATAAAACTCACGACGTAGTGTAACTCTGTTGCGAAGGAGTATGTTAGAAATCTCACATTAGAAATGTATACAAATATTAATATGCATATAAACGATAAAAATCAATCACTCATATAATTAATTTTAATTATTTTGGGAATGATTGATCCAAATATAATTTAAAAGTCCGATTACTAAAAATTTAACATAATATCAAAGCAATTATTTCACTGTTTATTTTTTCTCGTAAACGAAGTCTACAGATATAATTATTTATTCATGTCCGCAAGGGTGACACAGAGTTCCTATGCATAAAGCCCGCGAGGGAGAGTGTTAGAAATCACACATTGAAAATATATAAAAATATTAATTGACATATAAATAGCAAAAATCAATTACCTATATGACTAATTATAGTCATTTTAATAATAATTAACCTAAATCTAATTAAAAATATCGATTATTAAAAATTTGACAGAAGAGATATAAGGGAGAAAGAGCATGAATAAACAAAGAAAAATAAAAAACAGTTTTGTTTTTAATATTGTTTTGTGAAATTTATTTGAAAATTACACCTATTTTGGTAAACTTCAATTTATTTATGTTTAATTTTATGGAATTGAATTCATAAAATTAAAATTAATATTTTTAATATTTCAAATAAAATAATTTATAAATAAATTTTAAAAATTTTTATGGAATTCAATTATTTCAAACGAGCTGGAGATCAAATTCCACCAAAATATTTAAAATTTTGAAATGGATTTCATAAAAATAATAATAAAAATTTAAATTTTTATTCATATTCGCTCTCTTCATTATGTTTTCCTTTTCTGTGTTTCTTTTTTCTATCTCTCTTCTTACAACCCACTCAGTGAGTGTTTAATAATAATAAAAAATACAATGCATCCGTTTAATTTTTTTATTTTCAACAACTGCATTAAAACTCATTTCATTATTTTTTTTAATAATAACTGTTAATTATTAGGTAATCAAATAATTATTGTTAGATTGATAAATAACTATTATTAGATAGTCAAAGAATTATTGTTAGGTAATCAAATAATTGTTATTTACAAAAATTTAAATTTATTTTTTTTTGAAATGACTCGTATATTTTTAAATAAAAAAATTAATTATCTAATTAAAAATATTTAAAATAAAAGAATAAATATTAATATTTATTCTTAATAGTCATTATATAAATTAATATCAACAACTAATAATAATTTTATAAATATTTAACAACAATTAATAATTATTACGAATAGGTATATCAAACGGGACTTTTCTATTATTTTTCTACTATGTCTCTAAACTTTTTTTATTCACTTTTTTTACTTATTTTTCTTTCAACTAATTTTTTATTATATTTATAAATTAAATATTAATTATAAAATATAAAATATATTTATTTTTTAGTTGTTTTATGTTTTTAATTATATTTATTATATTAAGTTTATTCTAGAAAATAAGAAAAAATAATTCAATTATAGATTTTTTTAAAATAAAAAAAAAATATATAATTTAATTGAAATCTATATTTTAAGTCATCTCTTTCCAAACATAGGAAATCATTTATAAATAATTTTTACTTGAAATTCATTTTAAATAATTTCACATTTGCAATTCATTTGTTCCAAATGGACTTTTATTGTGAAAAATATTTTTCAAATTTTATTATGTTAAAAAATTTTCCTTTTTATTATGTTAAAAAAATTTCCTTTTGTTACAAAATTTTATAAATTTAATTAATAAATATATATAAAAAAAAAAAAATTTAACGTTTCATATTAAGCCATTACAAAAATTATAACTTTTTTAAAGAAAAAAATGTGAATAAGACTCTATTTGTTTAAAAAAAAAAATAATTTGATCCTATAAAATATTTTTCAAGGGAAATATTTTCTTGTATAAAATATTTTTTTTTTTATTTTTTAGTTACGATATTAATTAAAAATGTGAAAATTTTAAATTCTACAAGATTGTAAACAAGTTAATTTTATATTTTTTAAATTTTATTATTAAATATGAGAAAAATTATAAATTATTTTAAAAATTTTATTATTAATATTTAAATATTTTATGAAAAACAAATTGAGGTTAAGTTAAAGATAAACTTTAATTGTTGGTCCATCACAAGAGCTATCATGTTGCATTATCATATAATTGAAAGGGTTTTTATAAAATATTCTACTTAATTATCAAAATAATTTTTAATTGATGATTATGTATGAAATGTAACTCAAAAGATGACATTTATTTTATCTTATTTGAGCTTGAAAAAGGATTATTTTATTAATTGAACAAAACGTAAGAAACATTTTAATATATTTTTCAAAATATGGGGACAAAATTATAATTTAGCTCAATCTTTAAGGACGAATTAATAATTTGCCTATTTGAAAAAGGAAGAGAGAGAAAAGTTTGTGAAAGCAATTTTTTGAGTTAGTTCAACTGAATTATGGACACGAACTACTCATTTTTTTCAATTGAAAATGTTGTTCAACTGAATTTTCATGCTTGTATTAATATTAAACTACTCATACAATGGGTGCGAATTTTAATCATATTTTTTATTTAATTTATATTTTTTTAAAATATTTAATATATATAAATTATTATTATTATTATTATTAAATTCAAATATTATTCCTCTTATAATGATTTTAAATATTAATATAAATAAGAATATGGACATAATTTATTATATATAGGTCAATTAAAAAATAATAAAATAATATTAAATATATAGATTTTCATTAATTTTAATTTAAATTGGACGTAATATCATATATTAGAGAATATCATCAAATAATATATCAATTCTCATTCTAATAATAAACGATGAAATTAATTAATTAAATTTAGTATAAACAATCTCCTAAAAGAATAGTATAAGCAAATAATGTATAGAAAAGTTTTATAAGAATTAGTAATTTATTATAAAAATTAGTGAACTAAATTATATTTTTATAATAATTTTTAACAATTATGTTTATAATTGTATAATAATTTGTAATCATCTAAATTGCTTATAAAAATTATTTGACAATATTTTATTAAGTCTTGTAATCATTTATTATGGTAAAAATTTGGTATAAAAATAATAAAAAATTTAAATTATATTAAATAACTTATAATAATAAATTGTAATTGTAATCGTAAAATTTAGTATTTTTAATTGCAATTAGCATATTAATTTTTATATTGGATAATTACAGTAATTTTATAAAAATAATTATTAAGTTACAATTTTTTTTATTTGGATTAATTTTTAAAATATTATTTTTTTATTTGATGATTTAATATAAATTTAGATTAAATTTAATCGTAAATTTTTTATGTATAAAAAATTAGAGATCGAATATAATTTTTAAAATATATATATATATATAAAAAAAAAAAAAAAAAGATTGAGGGAGCTAGGGCACTCTCTATATGCCTTGGGTTCACCCTGTACATAGTGATGTAGAAAAAATTGACAAAATAATTCTTAAATAATTTTTAAATTTAATTTTTTTTATATATAGAGATTTTCACTGTTTATAATGAAATAATATATAATTTATTTGATTAGTTTGTAAACTTTATATTTTAATTAATAGAATTTGTAATTTGTAATTTTATTAGCATTCTACTTTATAATTGATTATAAATTTGATTTGATTGATTGTCTATTTGGTTTGATTTTTTCAAGTCAATGGCTGTAATTAATTTTAACCACTAACTTTTTAAATTTTGTAATTAAAAATAACTAGCTATAATTTATAGCTTTTTGGACTAAATAATACCTTGTGTAAAAATTATTATTTTTTATTTTTATTTTAAATAATCTAATATTTTTATACATTCATATAGTTAAATATAAAATTAATATGTAATTTTTTATTAATATATTTTATATGTAATATTAAAATTATTAATTATATATAATTAAAAAATTTATTATAACATGTAGAAAAATGATCTTATTTGTTATTTTACAATTTATATAATTTTATTTTTAATTATTAAATATTTTAATTATTATTTATAATTGTTAATTATGAATAGCTAAGCCCTAAATTTAGTTTCATAAATTAAAATAATTTAGGAAAATGCTTGTACAATTTTGTAAATGATGAAATAATTAATCCTATAATATTCACTTATAGCAAATGAATTATGACTTTCAAATAATTTTAATTATTAATTTTTAATTAATATATTTGACATAATATTTATTTAATGGTAATTCAAATTTTTAATTGAGATATTATTGTTGTTTTCATGCATCAAATCAATTAATTAAATAGCACCCTACTTTTTTCAATACCTTCTCTTCTTAATATTTTAATTTGCTATTCTTATGAGTGGGACAAAGCATCTAATCCAAAAGCATCAATAATGCATTAACACCCGTGCCACAGTTCAATTTACATACAGCTTGATCAAGATTTTAGATTGGACTTTTCTTGAAATGGATTCAGTCATGCAATTATCAGAGGATCAAATCTTTTATTTGACAAAAATCTTCCAATAAAAGCTTAAATTTAAAGTTATAGAGATTAAAAATAATGTGAACTAACATTGAATTTCTTTCTAATTTTAGAGTGAGATATTGAGAAAGAGATGACCAGAAGTTGAGAAGTAAGTTTCATTTGAATGGTGGTCAACTTTTTTTCTTATATATATTTACTTAGTTTTATAGTTTAGAGTTTATTCGATTTATCTGTTTGTAATAATTTTAATTATTAATTAATAATAAATAATTTATTATTATAAATATTTGATAAAATTATTATTAATTGTTATTAATATGTTTAATAATAATTAATAATAAATATAAATATTTATCTTTTCAGTTGAATATTATTTTTAATAAGATATTTTAATAATTTTATTTAAATAAATAATTATTATTTATAAATAATAATTATTTAATTATTTAAAAATTAATAATTATCATAAAAAAAATTGCATTAAATTTTTTTTTTAAACGCCTACTTATACAGTTATACTCATTGCAAGTTTCCCATCAAACGGGTAATTGTAACTATTACTTCCACCATTTGCTGTACCCTTTTTTCTCGCTTTTGGTTTTGTTTTTTCTCAAAAGTTTTTTCTACGAGCCACCATCAATCACTGAAAAGTTTTCTTTTTCTTTTTAAATTTTTTATTTAACAAATATAAATTTAGATTTATTAATATATTTTCTTTTCTAATCTAATATTATTTAAATTATTTGAAAAAATATCTAATTCATGTACTCTTCTCAAAATCTTAATTTGAGTTAGGCGAAACAAATTGGTTCAATTTTTTCCTTTAATTGGATTTTTGATTTAATTAAGAGTTTGGTTTATTAATTACACTAACATTATTAATTGTGAGATCCATTTTTTTTTTAATTAATAAAAATATCAAAATAATAAAATTATATATTTAATTAAAAAATATTAAAATTAAAAAAATTGAGAAAATAATTTGTATTAAAAAATTTAAAAATAAATAATTTAATTTCTTATTAAATTAATTTTTAAAATAAAAAATAAAAAATATTTTTTAAAAAAATATTTTTATTTATTTTTTATTTTCAAAATTGTCAAAAAATATGAAAATAATTTTTTCAACACTAAAAAATATTTTTTAAAGCTAAAATATAATATAATTAATTAAAAATATTTTTTTATATTTTTTTACGACCCTTATTACCATATTTATGGTCAATAAGTTCTTCAGAAATGCCCTTACCATTTATTTTTAATTAATTACATCCTATTTTTCTTTAAAAAATATTTTTTATTATTAAAAAATTTATTTTCATATTTGTTTTGATAATTTTGAAAATAAAAAATAAACAAAAGTATTTTTTAATTTATTTTTTATTTTAAAAATAATTTAAGAATAAATTAAATTATTTTTTCTTAAATTTTTTAATAAAAATATTTTTTTGAATTTTTTAATTAAAAATATAATTTTATTAATTAAAAAATATGAATGGATCCCACAACTAATAATATTAGTGTAATTTACAGATCAACCTCTTAATTGAATCAAAAATCAAGTTAAATGGGGGAAATTGAACCGATTTATTTTACGTGACTTAAATTGAGCTTTTGACAAAAATACAGATCCTAAATTAAATATTTTTTCAAATGATTTTAAATAGATAAACAAATGACAGTATCTCAAGGCGATAATTAAATAATCTTACTTAATGAGACATATTTATTTTTTTAGTGTCAGTCTATGTAACACTATATATATATTTGACTACTGTCACAAAGATCACCATTATAGATATACTTAAATCTAATAGATCTCATTTTTCATATTAATAAGCGACGATTATTATAGTTGTTATCTCAATAATCTTTAGATAAGTTAAGTCAATAAAACTAGATAAAAGATAGAATTTTAACTTAACATGAGAGTAGACAAATTAATAGCTTTTAAACTTTTCGAAGACAGCATTTGAAAGTAAGGATGAGGATGAGGATGAGTTTCAAAAACAAGCTAATGTCTTATCAGACGAATTCGAGAGACGAAAAAATTGATTCGTTAATCGAATATATATTCTAAATATATAAACAAGTGATCTCTTAAATGAGATTTCCTTATCTTGAACTCAGTAAGATAAAATATTTTTATTTTTTATTAATATCTTTTTTAATACATTTAATATTTAGGTACATGTATTGATTCATCTAGTTTAAAAATATAAAAAATATTATATAATATCTACCTATACATATATTTTGATTTGATATATTTATTTTGATTTAGCTTGGTTAAATTATTCTCATAAAAATTATAATATTAGTGATTAATATTAGAAGAAATAAAAAAAAAAAATTATATGACATCACGCTAATTTTTAAAGACTGCACACCTAATGATACAGAGATGATTCCAACTCAAAATGTCTCTAAAAAAATATACATAAGCTTTTATCACCAAGACCTAGCTGGCGTGATAATTGTATAAACTATATGACAATCTTTGTAATATTAGTATTCACCTGACTTTTTTTTAAATAATTATCAAATTTCATATCAGTATAAAGAATAATGAATAATATACTAACATATTATGAATAAATAACTATAATTAGAGCCAGGTGCTTTTTTGGTGTTTTTACGGAAGTAATTTTTTTTTTATATGTTTTATAAAAGATGAAAATTATATTAAAAATAAAATTATGAAGAGTAAAAATTGTATTTTTTGGCCAAGCCATTTAAGATGATAGGAAAAACTTAATTATATATACAGTGTATATATCAAATCCAATATCAAAATTAAATTATATTTCATATAAATATAAAAATATATTAATGTCTTTATTTTTTTTTGAACTAAACATTATAACATTGAGTAAAAAAATAATTACATTTTTAATAAAATTATAAAATATTAATTTATGATTAATTTAATATTTTAAAATTGGTTATTCCACTATGTGAATATATTAAAAATTTTCTGTAAAAATATGAGATATGTCAGGGTATTTAAGAATTCGACTGTTAAATTAAAATTTTCATGAATTACTCTTACTTATTAAAAAAATTCAATTTGTAAAAATTAAAATATATTTTTAATTAAATTTTAAATAATTTTATTTTTTATTTAAAATTAAAAACTTAATACGTTACAATAAAAAAAATATTTTTTAAGATCTTGGTAAATTGATGACCATTCCCATTACTTGTTGAAGAGCGTACAACATTATCTTCAATATATGTATATTTTAATATAAACTATGTACATGTAAATAAATGAGCCATTCATTGCTAATCTGATAATATCCATATTTCATCAACTATAGTTACCTTGAAATTCAAAGTTGGTTAATTTGTTGAAATAATTTTCTTTTTTTATCTTTTATTAATTAATATTTGATTTCTAAAATCATTAAAATAAATAAATTTTAAATATATGTTTTAAATGTAATAATATATTTTTAAAATTATTAAAACAATTTTAATTTTAATAAATGTACAATCTAATATGACATTATAAATGATTGAAAAAATTAGTTTTCTTAATTCTTCATTATTTGGTAGTTATTTTAATTTCTTTTAACATAATATTCAATTCATTCCATAATAAATATGTAAGATATAATTTTAACTTAAAATCAAGTGCAAACAAAGCTATACCCAATTAGGAAAACTATTAAAAAAATAATCTACGTTAATTGGAACTAAAAAAAATATAAATAATTAATATATAATGATAATTTTAATTATTTTTAATTATATATATTATGTGTGTTTATATTTTTAATATTTTTTTTATATTTGTATTCCTTTATATTAATAAAAATTAATATAATATTAAAATAAATTTGGCCGATTTCTTAATATTTTTATTTTTTATTTGAATGTCCAGTTTCGATAATTCAGTTTGACCGATTTCTTAAATTTTTATTTTTTCTATTTGGACCTAATTCCGTATTGTCGTCTAAATTTTTCAATTTTTCATCTCGATGTTTAGTCTCAGTGGCCTAGTCCGATGTTGCTGTTAAGTTTTAAGGAATGTTGAATTTGTTTTCAATCAATTTATTGCTTAGTATAATTAATAATTGAATATTTATTTTCAATTATTACTTATGGAAAGTATTCATAATAATTTTATATTAATTAAAAATAAAAAATATAAGTGATTAATATAATTGGTTAGTTATAGTGATTTTAGTTATAATTAATAGTGTCTAATATATTAATATATATTGTGTGTTTATATTTTTAATTCTCGGATGTATTTATCTTCCTACCATTCATATAAATTAATAAAAACAGCACATGAAAAATTAAAATAACAATAATAATAATAATAAAACACGTAGCATATAAGAAATAGACATAAAGCAAAACAAAGGATATTCTTATGCAATGAAACCAAAACTATACTCCGACTTAAGCATTTCAGTTCATAGGAAAGGAATAATATATGAACAAAGAGAGAGGGAAAAAGAATTTTCTACAGCAACTTGCGAACAAGTCTCCCTCTAACCACTTGCAAAAGAATCAGTGATTCACTCTCTCATTTTTAACCAATAAATAAATGTATCAAATATTAAACTGATAATTATATTAAATTAATTATAAATTTTGTGTTTTGCATACTTTAATATTAAAAAGATTTTTAATTAATTTTTACCTCATATAAAAGTAAAGATATATAAATATTATTTTAAAAAATATAAATAGAAAATTATTATATATTTTGTATAAATAATAATAATTATTTTAATAGATATTTAAACTATTTTCCTATCAATATTTTTATATTAATATAAAATATTTATATTATCCATTATATTTATAATTGAACAAGTTCTAGAAGAAAGAAAAATGGAAAAAAAAAAAAAAAAACTTCAGAGAATTAATTGTGTGAACTCTATCTTTCTTATTTCTTAATAACTGTATATATACAAGAATATTTAAAACAAATTCTTGAGTGCACGTGTAAAACTAATTCTGTTTTATTTTAAACAGAAAATATTAAGTAACTAGATATAACAAAAACAAAACAATACTTATAACCCCCCTCAAGATGAATTTTGGTGAAGATCAACCAAATTCATCTTGCCAACAATGAATAGAATAATGGTGCAGAAAGGGACTTAGCAAACAAATCAGCAAGTTGATCCTTGCTCGAGACATGTTGAGTAGTAATAAAACCTTTCTTTAGTTGGTCACGAACCACATGGCAATCGATGTCGAGATGTTTAGTACATTTGTGAAAAACTGGGTTGGCGGCAATGTGTAAGGCAGCTTGATTATCGCACAATAAGGAAATAGGCAGATAGAATGAAATTTGAAAATCATGAAGAAGTAAGATATCCACTGTAATGCATAAACAGTAGTCGCCATACTTCGATATTTCGCCTTCGCCGTGGAACGAGAAATAGTTGTTTGCTTCTTTGTCTTCCAAGATATCAGAGTGGAACCCAAAAATATGCAGAAACCTGTGATAGAGCGCTGAGTATCTGAACATGCGCCCCAATCGGCATCACAGTAGGCTGTAATATCAAAATGAGATTCTGACTTGATAAACAACCCTTTGGCAGGACACCCCTTCAACTACCGAATCAAGTGAATGGTTGCATGCCAGTGAGGTATCTTAGGAGAACTAACAAATTGACTAAGATATTGCATTGCATGTGTTACATCAGGTCTAATAAGATTGAGATATAATAATTTGCCAACCAAACGTCTATATTGCTCGGGATCATTATACAGATCACCATTATAAGTTGTGAGTTTCAAATTTTTGGGTAAAGGAGTGGTAGCTGGTTTGGCACCCAAAAAACCAGCTTCAGTAATGATATCCAATATAGATTTTCGTTGATTAACATAAGTACCTATGGCAGATCGTGCAATCTCCATTCCAATAAAATACTTAGCATGACTGAGATCTTTAATGGTGAAAGCATCATCTAAAAATTGTTTAACTTCATGGAAGAGTTTCTCATCTGGGCCAGTAAGTAACACATCATCAACATAGACTAATAAGGCAACAAAGACATTTGCAGAACCCTTGACAAATAAGCAATAATCATTGGAAGATTGAGAAAACCCAAATCTAAGTAGCTTAGAGGTAAATTCTTTGTTCCACTGCCTTGAAGCTTGCTTCAGGCCATATAGTGAGCGATTCAGCTTGCACACTTGACCTGCTTTGTTTTGGAATACCCCGGTGGAGGAGTGAGATAAACTTCTTCATCTAGAAATCCATGCAAAAATGTATTATTTATGTCAAGTTGTAATAAAGGCCAACGATGGACAGTAGAAATAGTGATAAGTAGCCGAATAGTAACAGTTTTGGCAACATGTGAGAAGCTATCAAAGTAATCCACCCCTTCAACTTGATTGTAACCTTTAGCAACCAAACGGGCTTTATATCAATCAACCGTGCCATCTTGCTTACATTTCACTTTATAAACCCATTTAGTACCAATAGCCTTCTTACCTTCTAGCAAATCAGTAATCATCCAAGTGTTATTCTTCTCAAGTGCAGATATCTATTGATTCATGGCCTGCTGCCAATTTGGATCTAACCGTGCTTAGCTATATGAGTGAGGTTCCTGAAATTTAGATATTTGAACTAGAAAGACCATATATTCAGAGCTAAAAGTAAAAGGTGTGATCTAGGGATAGATTTGTGGTGTATAAAGTGGAAGATGATTAGTGTGGCTGTGTAAGTGTGATACAGTAGATAGTAAAGGAATATTAATATTAGACACAAAGTCATCCATCCAAGCTAGAGTTCGTCTAGTTCTGGTACTATGTCTAGGAGCTGGGAAATCAATTAAGGATGGTAAATTTGTCTATATTGGTTGTAAAGTTGAGGAGATTGGTTTGAAATCAGAAGTAAAAGGAGAAGTTGGTATTGAATTTGGTGAAATGGGGGATATAGTAGGAGGTGAAGTTGATATTGATGGTTGTGGGGTAGAGGTGTTGGGTGGACTGCTAAAATCTGACATATTTGATAATGGTTGAATAGCTTCTGGAACATCATGATGTGTGGGAATGGGAAGTGGTATAGATGATCCAGAATCTATATGAGATAAAGAAAGATAGGGAAAAATATACTCAAAGAACACAACATCTCTGGATATAAAAATGGTAAGAGAATGGAGATTGAGTAATTTATATGCTTTTTGTCCCATTGCATAGCCAAGAAATACTGACTTTATTGCTCTTTTAGCAAATTTATCTTTGTTGGGACTGGTATTGGTTGCATAACAGAGGCAATCAAAAGCTTTTAAAAACTGGTAATTAGGTATGGCATTATTAAGAAGTTGGTATGGGGATAGCCAATTTAAAGAAGCAGAAGGTAATCTATTGATAATATATGTGGCAGCTAAGATGGAGTCCCCGCAGTATTTCTTAGGCAGATTTGATTGAAACATGAGAGATCTTGCTACTTGAAGGAGATGCTTGTGCTTCCTTTCAACAACCCCGTTTTGCTGAGGGGTGTATGGATAACTTTTTTGGTGTATGATTCCTTTAGAAGCGAAGAGTTGTTGGCAATTTGTGTTTGTAAATTCAGTGCCATTATCAGATCTTATTAACTTGATGCGAACCTCATACTGTGTTTCAATCATTTGGAGAAAATTGATAAGTATGGACATGGTTTGAGTTTTATCTTTCAATAGGAAGGTCCAGGTAGCTTTAGAAGAGTCATTTACCAGCATCAAAAAATAATGAGCTCCTGAACTAAAAGCATGTTTGTAGGGACCTCATAAATCAGTATGGACAAGCTCAAAGAGTTTGGCAGAAGTTGTGTCACTTGTAGGAAATGGAAGTCGTTGTTGTTTAGAAATTGAACATATTTCACAATGGTTATCGAGAGTATGAACATCAATGTTTAAGTCAAGAATATGTTTCAAGGCTATGTTAGAACAATGTCCCAATCTTAAATGCCAAGGAGCAGTAATATTTTTGGAAGTAGAAATTTTATTGGAAGAAATAGAAGTACTGACAGTATTACAGAATTTATTTGCTTTGGGTATAGACGAAAGATGTTTAGAATCATTACATGAAGCAAGAATTCTAGTAGGGATACTGTGTTTACAGGTATATGTTTTTATTTCTAAGGGATCAAAACTAGACTTATTCAGCTTGTATAGGTTTCCTTGCACTTTACCCACTGCATACACTTCTTCAGTCAATTGGTCCTGAAACAGACAAAAGGTTAGGTAAAAAATAATCAATGAGTTAGTATTTTCAAAATATTTTCGGATAGACAGAAGGTTGAATTTAAAACAGGGAACATGAAGTATTGTCTTTAGTATGAAATTTATTAGAAGGGCAATTTAGATAATTTAGAGGGAGCGAGTTCTGTAGTTATATTTTGGATTGGATCACCTTAACCATAAAAGCTTGAATCAAGCCAATGTGGTAAGGATCACTATTTGGTTATGTATTGGTATTTATTTTTGTAATATTTCAATATGAGATATCTCAACACTCACCTCTCAAGTGGTAACTCCGCTTGTCCAGTTGCCATTTGACAATTCAAGTAGGTAATTCAATTGGTAGTTTGATGGGTTATCAGCCCACAAGTAATTTGTAATTCAATTGGTAGTTTAATGAGTTACCAACTCACAAGTAATTGGTAATTCAATTTGGTAGTTTGATGGGTTACCAGTCCACTAATAAATCAGGATAGAAATCCGCTCTGATACCATGAACAAGTTCTAGAAGAAAGAAAAATGAAAAAAAAAAACTTCAGAGAATTAATTGTGTGAACTCTTTCTTCCTTATTTCTTAACAACTGTATATATACAAGAATATTTAAAACAAATTCTTGAGTGCACGTGTAAAATTAATTCTGTTTTATTTTAAACAAAAAATATTAAGTAACTAGATATAACAAAAACAAAACAATAATTATAAGTTATCAATAATACTTAATGAAAAAAATTTGTAAGAGAATATAAAAATGAAAACAATGAAATATATCAAAAATATTATTTTTATTTTACTTATTATTCGTTTTTCTTATAATGTGTTTTCAATTTTTTTACATAATTTATTCAAATAAAGGTATTATATAAAAAATTAAAAACTTCTTAAGTGTTTAAATTAAATACTTTATTAATTACAAAACATTTATTTTTAAATAATCTATACTTCATTAATTAATTAATATTTATTTTTAAATATTTAAAAATTAAAGAAAAATTCAAAATTTTATATAAAAAATAAATGAAACAATGAGTATAGAGAGATTAGAATGCTTCATATATATATATATATATATATATATATAACAAATAAACTTGTAAGACTGAAGTCCAAGCGTTGAGAGGTTGCAAGTGCAGCTTTCAACGGTTGTTCTTAATTATTTGGAGTCAATTGATGTATAAGTTTTGGAATAAAAATATCATGGTATCAAGGGAGAATGGGGAACAAGGGTGGAG